>PVKM010005106.1:0-49220 GCA_004027735.1 Carollia perspicillata
CATAAGGCTTAGGGGTGCAGGGTTTTCGTTCAGGCATCCTGCGTTCATATTTTACCTTCACCATGTACTAGCTGATGTTTTAGTATAATAATTAACCTCTCAAGCTTCAGCATTCTCTTTCTCTTCTGTAAAATGGATCTAATAATAACAATTTCATCTTGTAAAAAATAGCATTAAATTGTGCATGGTGAATGCCTGACCCAGTGCCAGAAAGAAACCATTAGAAAAGAATGGATGCTATTACCAAATTTTTTCTATTATTCACTAGACAAGAAGATGGGTGGTTTTCCTTTGTTTATTTATACAGAATTCCATTAAAATAATTATCATTGGCTTAATGTACAAGGAGATGGATGAAAGCAAACCAGTCACTTCTATGCTAATTTAAGGTTCTGGGTTGATGAGGTGGGTGCCTTATCCATCCAGCCTCGTGGTGCCACTTATAACACTTTTTAACTAGAGCCAGGGAGAAGGCAATAGAAGATGAAGTGCTTCCCAACTGGAAGATTGGTGCTCTAGCCCATCCATATTTCTACAGAATGGAGGGGTGGGCATAGAGAGAAGGTGTATTCAGGAGCATAGATATTGCATTTTGTTTCTCTCTGTTTCCCCACCGCATAGCGTAGTGCCTAGCAAGGCAATGAACAGAGAAATGTATGGCGATAGAATCTTTTCTTTTTGACAAATTATTTTTTAAAAGTCACAACTTTTTTCTTGGCCCCTGTTATGAGTTGAATTGTGTCCCCTCAAAAAAAAAAAAACAGTAAGTTGGAATCATAACATCTAGTAATCTCAGGAATGGATCATATTTGAAAACAGGGTCTTTACAGAAAGAATCCAGTTAAAATGAGATCATTAGGACTGACCCTAATCCCTTATGATTGATGTCCTTATTAGAAGGGAAATCTGAATGCAGAGACAGATATACAAAAGGAAGATGATGACATGAAAAGACACAGGGTGAAGGCCAAGGTTAGATCCTTCCCTCACAGCCCTCAGAAGGAACCCACCCTGCTGACACCTTGATTTTGGACTTCTAGCCTCCAAAAGGGTGAGATGATAAAGTGCTATTTTGTAAGTACTTTTTTAAGTACCAAATTTGTGGTAGTTTGGTGTGGCAGCTCTGGCAGTCTAACACCATCTGACAAAGGATGTTTTGAGAGCAGGACCGTTGAAGGAAGGAACAAAGTAAGACACTTAAGGTTACATTTTCCATTCAAGATGTTCACTGCAGGTATCTTTGGAGTAGTGATCTCAGTGCTCAGCAACTGAGGATAGAGAGCTGCACCTGAAACATTCTGAATACTTTCTGCTGATTAAACACGAAGAGTTCAGTGTCAGCCTGGGAGCAGTATCTCACAGCCATCGGTGAGGGCCCATGTGTAAGACGGCTGGCAGAAGCAGGCTTTCCTCTGGGAGGCTTGTGGGAAGGAACCATGATTACAGCGCATGTCTGCAAGAAACACTGTTTTTCTCAAATGCTGTAAAATATAGATTTTTCCAAAGAGCTAAATAAAATGTTTCTCAGCAATTGGAAGAAAGAATCAGGAAGGAGAAGAATGAGATATTTATAGAAAAATTATTTTGAATGTTTTTGGTTAAGAATGAATAAATCTTAGTTTTTAATCTGTCTTTCTGTCAGACTTTGTTCCAAACATGTACATTGTGGAAAGGTTAAAAGAAACCATTTTGTATACTGATGAGTAAAACTGCTCAATAATTGGCAAAATAATGACAGAAAACAATGAAGGTCCAAGTTTCTTTTCTGGGCATCCTGACTGGTGCTTAGTTGGTGTCCTTTTCCCCATGACAACTATGCGAGCCTTTCCTTTCCTTTCTTACTCTGGGCCTTGCCGGGTTGACAGAAGTGGGTCTCAGAAACTGACAGAAATGCCAGAATTAATAGAGACAATAAACTGAAGGCGAGTTCTAATCCAGTGCCTTGCCTTCATCATTGGCCTAATGGTAGATAGGTCTGTAGCTAATTGGGTTTCTTTGAGAGGCTTGATTCCATCACCAGGGCAGTAATTACCGTTTGGAGTATTATTATATTTTGACGGTTACCTGAATTGTAAATTATTAGTGTCTGAAGAAAGTCATTGGCCCAAAAGGAAAATACAAGAGGCAAAATAAATGGAGGATCGGAGTGTTTTTGAAATGGTTTTCTCGCCTCCTCAGAGGTCTTGTCAAGGCAATGAATGGTCCTGATATTTTAGGAGGGCCACTTGTGTGGTGAGGTCCCGCAGAGCACTGGATCTGCTGTCCTTTTCTGGAAGGCTGGACTGGATATCAGAGTATAGGTTACTAGTAGAAGGGCTCATGGTTTGGAGGTGGGCATGCAAAAGTGTCCCATGTATAGGTATTTCTTACTTTGTAACTTAAGTTTAAATGCAGCAGGAGTTTCTCTCTTCAGAGAAATCCTTCAGGGATGCATTTTAGATACACATTTTCTACTCCCAGTTAGTCTTCTTTGTAACCCTCTCCTCTTTCCAGCTTTTAGGAGAGCAATGGGCTTGATATTGTGAATTCCAAATGCATCTTGAGGCCCTAGGGTCTTTCATGGTCTACCTGGAGGTAAATGCAAGAAGTATACCTCGAATACTTAAGGTTAACTGAAAGAAAATTCAGTCTTTACTTGCATCTCCCAGTGAATGGGAGCTCATTGGTTCCCCTCTGCCACATTTCTTTACTTCTCAACAATTTGGGGCCCTAGAGCTGTTCTAGAACATTCAGACGTCAACTCCCCAGTCTCTCCCTCTGGTTCTTGCACAGCCCAGTTTTCTTTTCCCTTTGTTTCCTCTCCCCTAACCCTGATTTTTTATAAGAGACTTAGCTTCCTAGTGTTTTTACTTTTATTTTTGTCTCCATTCTCTGAACCTGTTTCACAGTTTTGAAGAACAAGAGATTCAGGATCCAAGGTTGGGAGAATAGGAAGCAGAGGGTTAGTTTGAAGAGAACAAGGGAGAGTCACATGTAAATGAACCCTGGTCTGTTTCACTCATACTAACTACAGTGTCAGTATGCTATAAAGAAAGGAAAGTCAAGAAAAAAAGGCAATTAGCATTTATTAGGTGTCTCCACTTGTTCAAACACAAACTTTGGTAGATTTGTTTCTTTATATCATCTTATAGACTACTGATGGTTGCAGGTACACATTTGTTTGGGAATTATTTTATTATGGTAGTCATTTTTACTTACCATTGTATTTTCATCCTGCACCATGCTTGGCATAAATTCACTTCTCCATAAATATTTACAGGGTATATTAATGAATAAAGAAATGACTCTCAGGGAGAATATGTGAACTTGTATAATCTCTTCCACCTCAAAGACAAGAATATTTACACTCTGAGAGGCTAAACACTTTGTCAAAGTTAAGACTGCTTAGAAGTGGTTTCAACTCAATATATTTGATTCAAAGATCTTACACTACTCAACACTGCCTAGGACACAGTCTTCTCATCATTTGCCCATTGTAAGATACCTGAATTCACCAAGCAAACACCTGCTAAAGCTCTCTTTTGCTTTTGCTGATACTAAAATATTCCTATTGTAATTACACAGTTGGAATACAAGACTAACTAGAAGTGAGATATTTAGTGCAACTTTAGATACAGAACACCTTGGCTTAGTGATGATCCAGCTCTTATCTGTGTCCTATCTACCTGTTACTTTGATTATCTGCATTCTCCAGTGACTCGTGCCCTATCACCTTAACTTGTGCCCCATCACCTTAACTTGTGCCCTATCACCTTAACTTGTGCAAACTTGAGGCATTAGACCCCATTGACACCAGTGTTACACCCATTTGCTGTTTAACATGATTTTATGCCAAAGCCCAGTGAATAATACAGAGGAAAATGAAGTTGCTCAGACGAAGGGAGAGAGGAGCTCAGAGGCCTTGCTCCATCTCATCAGATTCTCAGACTGTCTAAGACTTGTCAGAACAGAATTTAACATTTGGTTCATCTAGGTGACTACAGCTAAGGAAACCTGGTCATCAGGAAGATCTAGGAATGTTGGGAAGTCCGGCCAGAGCATTTTATCCTATAGCCACTGAACAACCAAAATAGCAATGGAAAGCCCTTATTGATCCTTTACTCTATGTCAGCCTGTGTCAGGCACAGCGCTGAGAGCTTTAAACCAGCACTTCCTGAGCAAATCTTTGCAACAGCTCAGTGATAGAGGTGTTATTATTATCCCCACTCTGAGGATGGTGAAACTGAGACACAAAGTAATTGTCCGGCATAACTCATGCTGTGGAGACAGAAAATGGGGGAAGGGAGTGGACAAAGCCCAGAGCCACACTCTGAACCGCATTTTTCTTCCTCACTCACTACCTCTTGGTGTCCCATGTAAAAGCATGAATTCTCTCTCATTAACTTAAATAACTAGCATAACTGTTTTAGTGCATGTGGTAGTTCTCAGAATTCTTCCCTCACTGACACATATTGATGTAGACCCATTGTGAGATGCTCCGAGGGCCAGGTGACATTGCCTGGGGCTCTGTTAGTCGTAGACTGACGGTCACTCCCCCCTTGGCTCTCTTATACCTAAATAGCTGTGGCAGCCTCACACCTACCTGCTCACTCAGTCATGGTGAGAGGCCAAGGTTAAGAACCTCTGCCCTAGATCATCTCATCCACAAAGAACATGATTTAACATTTTGCTGCGTGTACATGTCAAGCCTCCCCTATTGCTTGAGAGAATAGCACATTATCTACTAACATTTAGAGGCTGTTTCAGATAACATGAGTTTTCCAAAATATCCTAGAGTTTTGCAAGCTATGTTAGGTGGTCTTCAGCCCTTAGCTTACTCACACAATTAATCGCTCTCTTCTTTGGAACTATATGTTTCTCCTTTTCTCTCTATATTCCTATGTCCTAGAAACTTCTTTTCTGTTTCTTTTGCAGGCCCCTTCTCCTCAAACTACTCCCATCCCCTCAAAAAATGTGTGAGTGTCCCCTGGGCATCCTAAGTTCCCTCTGCTACTTATTACTAACCCACTGAACATGCTTCTGTTCTGTGGCCACCACAGAACTGTCTAAAGGTTGGAATCTGTAACGTAAGCTGGCGGAGATTTTGTCTCACTCACTCACTGCTGTGTCTCCAGTGCCTGACGTAACACTGGGCTCAGGGCAGCTACCTAGTAAATGTCCGTTAGATGAATGGTCGGTCTGTCATGAATTGATCCATCTTTGAAGCTTTTTCATTTTCTGCTGAAGGTTTCTTCTAGCAAAACTCCAAAAGGAAGTCAATTCCCCCAGAGAAGAATAGCAAGCACCTCTCTACCCTGAAATTGTCAGGGTTAATTGTTCCTTGTGAAGCATTGTGTCTTATTTAAAGATACTGGTATGCTAGAGAAAGTGACAAAACATTTAAATTATCATTGAAGTTTATATATTATAGTTTTACTTTTCATACACATTCTAACCAAATTACTATTTTTGAAGACTGAGTCTCTGATCATGTCTGGTCTTTTAAGTTAACCAATGTTTATTGTTCCCAATTAAATTTGTAAGCCTGAGGCAGATATTGGAATTTGGCTATTATTCTTCCCTTGCAGGTTCTATCGCTAATTACTTTTCCAAATGTAGGTAACCTATGTAGCTAAATGTGGCACATTGGATTTTCCAGAGATATGGGCACATCGAAGCAAGTCTTACCCTACATGTTCTTGTTCCAGTGTGATGATGATCTCTTCATCATGAGGCGAAGCGTATGTCCCCTGCACTGGAATCTGGGTGCACCTTTGTGAGTCCTTGCTCAGTAGAATGTGGCAGTATGAGACTGGGTGAGTTTTAAGGCTCAGTCCTTAAAGAACTTTGCCTTTGCTTGGTTTTTTCTTTCTCTTGGGACATAATTTTGGCAATTCTGAGGCAACATGTGAGAAATCTGAGTACCCTGATGCCACTATGCCGGACAGACCACAAAGCAGTAACACATAAAGCCAAAGAAGGGTGCCCTAACAGACAGAATCTTCCCAGCTCAGTTCCAGTCTTGTATATAAAGAAGGCTTCAGTGTGACCTTAGTCCCCACCTCAGGAGAGATCCAGAGACAGAACCCCTAGTAGAGTGGCTCCAAAATGCTTGACCTTCAGAAACCATGAGAAACAATAAGCAGTGACTGTTATTTAAGTCACTGAGTTGTGGGGTATTGTGTTGCACAGCATTTGATAACTAGAACTATAAATGCTGTATGTTTAGATTTTGTATAGAAATTTGATGGTTGTTCAATTTTGGCTTTGTGATTTTTGTTCCATACCATGGTAGCTATTTCTTGAAGAACACTAATTTTCTTTTCCTATTGCTTTCTTCTGTTCTTTTGGGGAAATTCTACTACAAATATTTTTACCAGCAGTAAGTGACTTTTTTAGCTTAAACATGTACCTTTTTCATTTTTTACTAAAATTTCTCCCTTAAGATAGTGAGAATCTTTCTAGGTGTTTAATGTCTTACACCTTAATGAAGGCACAACTCATGAAAACAACTACTGAACTGTCATGCATTTCATGAATATTGAGACAGTTTTAAAATTGGAGAGAAATGTACTAACATTTTCATATCTGAAAATATTATTTATGGGTACATTTTTATTTTGATAAATTTCCAGAGAATGTTTATACTTGAAGTAGGTATTATCAGAGTCATATAAAAATATACAATGTTCTTTATAATAAAGTAGGTTTGGTAGATTCTGTTTGAATTATAGCAGTGTTAACATTTGTAAATAGTCACATTTTATTCCTGCTGTATTTTGTTGAATTAGGTAAGAAAGATTTGATTCAGATCAATAACTATGGCACAGAAAATAATAAGCCCTTTCAAAAATGTAAGAAAATAAATTATTTCTGCTTGTAGAAGTGGTGAAAAACTGAATATAAAATTTTAAAATATTATAGCTTGAAAACCTAATAATCCATAAGCTATTAAAATATAAAATAGGCAAGAAATCATTACTCTAAAATTTAATGAGATTGCAAGGTGTTCCGGTGATTTTTCCTGCTCAGTATAGAAGCAGTTCTGTGTACAATTTTAAGGCTTACTTGATCTTGAGTAAGCTAAATGGATTAAATTACTATCTGTATAATTTATAAACTCTAGTACAATTTCCTAGTGCCTGTTAGGTAGTATGACTAATACAAAAATACATTGTTTATAGATAATCCACCTTTTTAAATATATTTTATTGATTCTGTTATTACAGTTGTCCCAATTCCCCCCCTTCGCTCCTCTCCACCCAATACCCGCCTTTGTTCCAGCAATTCTCCCTCCCTTAGTTCATGTCCTTGAGTCATGCGTATAAATTCTTTGACTTCTCCATTTCCTATGCTATTCTTGACATTCCTCCTGTCTATTTGGTACCTACCAATTGTGCTTCTTAATCCCTGTACCTTTCTGCCATTCTTCCCCTTCCCCTTCTCAGCTGCTAAACCTCCAAATGATCTCCATATCTATGGTTCTGTTCCTGTTCTGCTTGTTTGCTTAATTTGCTTTTTGTTTTCAGATCAAGTTCTTGATAGTTGTGAATTTATTGCCCTTTTAATGTTCATAGTTTTGATCATGTTCTTTTTCTTAAGTAAGTCCCCTTAACATTTCATGTAATAATATCTTGGGGATGATGAACTCCTTTAGCTTTGCCTTGTCTGGAAAGCACTTTATCTACCCTTCTATTCTAAATGATAGCTTTGCTGGGTAGAGTGGTCTAGATTGTAGGTCCTTGCTTTTCATCACTTTGAATATTTCTTTCCAGCTCCTTCTTGCCTGCAAAGTTTCTTTTGAGGAATCAGCTGATAGTCTTAGGGGTACTCCTTTGTAGGTAACTCTCTGCCTTTCTCTTGCTGCTTTTAAGATTCTCTCTTCATCTTTAACCTTCGGCACATTAAATACAGTGTGTCTCAGTGTGGTCCTCTTTGGGTCCAACTTGTTTGGGATTCTTTATGCTTCCTGGACCTATATTTGTATTTCCTTTGCTGAACTAGGGATTTTTTTTCCATTGTTTTTTCAAATAAGTTTTCAATTTCTTGCTCTTTCTCTTATCTTTCTGGCATCACTATGATTTGGATGTTGGTGCATTTAAAGTTGTCCCAGAGGTTCCTAAGCCTATCCTCATTTTTTAAAAATTATTTTTTCTTCCTGCCATTCTTATTGAATGCTTTTTCCTTCCAAATTGTTGATTTGATTCTTGGCTTCTTCCTCTGCACTGTTGGTTCCCTGTAGATTTTTCTTTATTTCACTTAGTGTAACCTTCATTTCTTCCCTTACGTTGTTGTTGTACTCAGTGAGTTCTTTGAGCGTCCTGATCACCAGTGTTTTGAACTCTGCATCTGATAGGTTGGTTGTCTCCATTTCATTTAGTTCTTTTTCTGGGGTTTTGTTCTGTTCTTTCATTTGAGCCATATTTCTTTGTCTCTTCAATTTGTCAGCCCCCCTGTGTTTGTTTCTGTGTATTAGGTAGAGTTGCTTTTACTCCCCATCTTAGTAGCATAGCCTATGTAGTCAAGGCACCTGTAAATTGTATGGGGCAGAACCTTAGGTAATCACCAGGGTGGGGTAACCTGCTTCACTGCTTTGTGGCTCTGTGCTGGGGGAGGCCTTGGTAAGGGGACAGTGCCACTACCTGGCTTCCGGGGATTTGCTTGGTGCTTTTCCTGTTTTTAGTCACTTTACCCACTTCATGTATGTGAATGGCACCCTTCCAGCTCTTGCCCTGGTGGTAAATCCCAGAATGGGTGGGTTTACTTACGTTCTAAGTCTGTGCAGGCCTTTTAAATGGACTCAACTAAAAATCTGGCAGTTTCTTCCACTGCCCCAACTTCCACTGGTTTTTACAGCTGGAAGTTATGGGGATTCATCTTTCCATCACCAGAACTCTGGGCTGTGCAGTCTTGTCTGGGGCTGTGATCATTCGCTCCCAAGGCATCCCTGCCAATTTTTATCTACCACACATTTGTGTGGCACCATCCACTGACAAACTCAAGTGGCACCACTGCCTCTCCATGCCACACAGCATCTCTCCACCTCTCGCCAGTCTCCACGACTGCACCCCTCCTAGCGGTCTGGGTGAATGTGGCTTCTTTAAATCCTTGGTTGTCAGACTTTCAACAACTTAAAAAATAGGAAAAGTACATAATTCAAAAAAGATAAGTGGGTGAGCTAAATGGAACAAAACAATTATAAAATAAGACAAATTGAAGAGTGAAGATAAAACTTACATGTTATTAGTTTAGTTCTTGTTATTGTTGTTTTAGTAATGGACCAAAACATGGTAACATCAGCAATTTTTCTCCCTTCTATTGATATTTTCCAAACTTGTCCAAGATTTAACAAATAGCTTCGATTTTTTCCCTTCCTCTAATGATGGAAACCACGCCCCTTTCACTAGAGACAGTTCCTTCTAGAATGGGCTCAGGAAGTAGAAGTGGTGGGGAAGGGTACACTGTTATTTCTGAACAATGGGTGACTTTACTGAATAGCTTGAACCCTTTAAATTCCTGGCACTCATCTTGTAGAAAACACAGATGAGTCTAAATAGATGACCCAACGTGTTCTTGCCTTAGAAAAGTGAAAAAACAATTTGACAGGGTAGTCACTTATCTTTTATTTAGACTTTTTCCTACATCTGTGGCCACCTGAATATAACTATGCAAAGGAAATGCATACTCTTTAAATAGGACTAGAAGGAGAAGAAATGAAAACAATTGTTGGTTTAGGGTGGTGGAATTATGGGCACATAGTTATTTTGTCTTTATGGTCTTTTTAATATTGTTTTAAATATCTTTATGATATAAATAAGAACAAAAAATAAAAAACCTTATTGCCTATTAGTATTACTAGCCTCCAGGGTATTAGTAGTCTTTGGAGATGAAGCTCTGATTATACACACAGCCTCGTTCAATCATTTGAGCAATATTTGTCTAGCAAGGTATTATGAGAAACACAGAATCCCAGTGGAGACACTCTTCTCACAGAGTCATAAGGGCATCAGGAAATAAAATAACATCCTGTGTCTTTTAAAAATGTGAACAGTGTCCTTTTAGCAAGAGGCAACAGGGCTGTCTTTTTGAGAATGTGGAATCGTACCAACGTCTGAAAGAATGATAAGATTTGGCAGATAATGGGATCAGGAGTCATTGATGGTGTTGGCCACAAATTTTCAGGTCTCCTTCCAACTTCCCCTTGGAAGGAGTTGCACTTGTGATTTGGTGGAACCATGTGGCTATTTATGGCACAATGAATGTGTCACTTTTGGACTAAGCCTCTGTCTTCTGGTGAAAGACCCTACAGAATTTTCTTTTCTCCAGCATGGCTTTTGCCAATGTTGTTTTAAGCAGCTGGTTTCTCCATCAGCCTGGCTGCCTGAGTAACAAAGGCAGACAGAGCTGATGTATGGGTCTAGAATGATCCAGTAGCAAGTAAGGAGTGAACCTTTGTTGTTACAAGTCACTGATATTTTTGGGCAGTTTGCTATCACAGCATTATTTACCATAATCTAATAATATAAAGGGGAAACATATTTAGAAAACAATATTAACTAAGGTATGAGAAAATGCATAGTAAAATTTTAATTTTGATTGAAGTCTGAAAGCATTAATGAGAGTGGTGAAAAACAATATTGGAAAGAGTTGAGACTTGCCACAGTGAGCTTAGAACTTTGGGCTGATATTGAAAAGAAATAATTTGTGGTGTGTCTTGGCCTCTCCCTTAATGCACTGTGTTATTCCATGCTCTACCCCAAACTGCAAGTACACAAAGCATATTTAAAAAGGAAAAGTGGTGTGTAGGGATGTGGTCCATGGAAATGGCTGGAGTGTGGGCATTGTCGCCACATCAGTGGTTGCCATTGGGATGCCCAGAAATCTGGATATGGGAGACAGGCAGTCTCTTTTCAAAACAAAACATTTTTACTCACTTGATTTATTAAATGAAAAAACAGAGAGAACTCCATGGATAAAAACAAAATTATATATTCCCACCACCCCTCCAAAAAAATTTAACCAGTCTTAAAAAAAAAATTGCTGTCAAAGAGGTGAGAAAAGGGAATCCTTGTGCACTGTTGGTGGGAATGCAGGTTGGTGCAACCATTGTGGAAAACCACTGTGGAGATTCCTCAAAAAATTAAAAATGAAATTGCTTTATGACTCAGCAATTACACTTTGGGGATGTATTCAAAGAAACTGGAAACACTTATTTGAAAGAACATATGAACCCCTATGTTCACTGCAGCATGATTTACAATAGCCAAGATATGGACCCGAGCACCCATCAATAAATGACTGAATACAAAATTGTGGTACATTTACATAATGGAATACTATTGGCCACACACAAAAAGAAATCTTACCATTTGCGACAACATGAATGCACCTAGAGGATATTATGCTAAATTAAGTACGTCAGACAGAAAAAGACAAATGCCATATGATTCCACTTATATATAGAATTTAAAGAGCAAACAAAATAGAAACAAACACATAGATAAAGAGAACAGACTAAAAGTTGCTGGGGCAGGGGCTGGTTAGGGAACTGGGTAAAAAAGGTAAAGGGATTAAGGAGTACAAATTGGCAGGTAGAAAACAGTCACAGAGATGTAGATGACAGCACAGGGAACGTGGTCAATAATATCGTGGTAGCTTTGTAGGGGACCAGGTGAGTATTTGAAACATCGGAGGACCACTCTGAAAAGTATGTGATTTTCTAACTACTATATTGTACATCTGAAACTAATTAGAATAACATTGAATCTAAACTATAACAAAAATAAATTTTTAAAAATTTGCTGGTCTAATATTCAAAATGGTACCTTTTCTCTGCGTAGTGGCCATTCTGTGCAGTCCATGTTGCTCTCTGACTCTGCTTCTTCAGCCCTGGACCTCAGCATTCTTCACAGGGCCTCGTACGGAGGCCAACATGAACTCAGCACTGAGCATGATTTTACTGGCATGAAAAAAATCTCTCTGCCACGAGCAGATGGCTTGATCCTCTGAGTCAAGCTTGTGTATTCACTTTTCTGTGTTATCTTTTTTCTCCAGAGCATGATGAAAATGAGTTAAGGTTTATAAAATGTCTGAAGAGGCATCAGGGAAAAAAATACATTCTGTATGAATGAGATGGTAATAATAATAAAATAGAATTGAACCAGAGATTGGTGAAGGAAATTTAGTTTGATTTGCATCAAACAGGCTCAATTCTATGAATAACTGGTATAGTCAAATCTTATTTCCAAACTTCTTAAATATTTCCATTTCTAACCAGGGATTTAATATCATTTTAATGCAGTTTTTTACATGTGAATTAATATAATAAATATCAATGTTGAATAGAATAAGGTCACATTTTACTACTTTGACCAGAAATGTAATCTTCCAAGATTCAATTTTATTACTATTATAACAGTCATATTGGATAAGGTCACCAATATTTCTTTCCAAATGATATAATATATGACAACAGCCTGTATATCAACTTTAGTTTTCAAAATCTGGATTTATATTCTGTAACCTGTTGACAAAGATATACCCTAGACATTTTTTGGTCAAATGGCAGCCTGGGGAAGATGTTTCCCTTCAATTTATGGGAAATTTGAAAATGGATAAATGTAGTAGTTGAAATATAGCATTTTCTTGATCGTATCATCCTCTTGACTACAGATAATTAAATTCTTGTGGGATTTTAGTCTCCCACTTGAAAGGGAAAGGTGATGTTTAAGACCTTTCAATAAATAAAATGGAGAATTGCTCTCTGTTCGCTGGTTGTGTGTGAGCCAGCCGTCTGGCTAGCCTGCACAATTCATGTGAGTGACATTTTCGTTGAATCAGAAGAGTTCAGAGTTGTCAGGAGTGGCAAAGGGCAACTAGCAAAGCCATTCACCCTGACCTGCCTCTACAACATCCTCACCTTATGATCAGTCTCTGCTGGCACAGCTCCAGTGGGCATAGTAAGAGTACCTACCTTGTGGCATTGGTATGAAGATTAAATGAAGGAGTGTGTGGAAAGGGCTTAGACCCAGGTCTGACACATTATGTGTGCTTGGTAAGTGCAACCCACAGCTGTTTGTGTCATAAGGGCTATTTCTCAGACCACCACCTCAGGATACATGTATTTCCATCTTCATAAAGCTCTCATTGTTAAAAAGCTTGTTTATAATTGAGCCCAAAGCTAACTTTAGTGCTTTTAGCTAATAGCTCTTAATTTTGCCTTTAGAGATTATAAAAAATGATGATGTTAATAGTTGCTAATTAACATGTATTGAGTGCTTACTATGTGCCAATCACTATATCCAGCATATTATCATGTTTAAAGATCATTTTGGATTATTTTAAGATACTTAAAAGTAGTAAAAATAATATAAAAGATTTATAGGTTCAGCCAGATTCAATGGTTAGCTAGAATTTTCCTATACTTGCTTCATCTATACACTTCTGTTTTTGCTAAGATAATTTAAGGCAGTTCTTAGAATTGGTTTTATCTCAACTTTACATACCTTGATATGCATCTTTAAAAACTGTAGAAATTTTCTAATATCATCATCATACCTAACAAAATTAATAGTAATTTCTTAATATAACATAATATTCAAGTTTCTATGATTGTTTCAAAAATGTCTTCATGTCATGAACTGGTTGGATCAGTATCCAAACACGGTCTTCACATTATATTTTGTTATTTATTTTAGCACACTTTTAATAAAATATTTTTGACATTGATTTTTTTAAACTGGGTCAGTTTTCCTATAGACCATGCTGTAATCTGCATTGGTCTGTTTGCTTTTCCTTGGTATTATTTAACTTATTTCTCTAGCTTTTATATTTTGTAAAAGCTCTAATGATGGTTTTCAAGTAGTATAGGTACTATCATAGCTACATATGACCATTTAAATAAAGATGAATTACAATAGAACAAAGCTTAAAAATCAGTTGCTCTCTTGCTCTGGCCACATTTCAAGTGCAGCTAGTGGGCCGAAGTATTGGGTAGCACAAGCATTAACGCATTTGCATCTTCACAGAAAGTTGTATTACACAGTGTGGTCTGAGGATCAGTTATTTCCAGGTGTAAGCACTTGCTGCGATGCGGTGTACTTCACATTGCATTGTGTAGGGACACACATTGTTGGAATGTCCCACTCTTAGGATTCTGAAGTTGATCAGCAGAGGTAGAAAGTGACACCCCAATTCCTCCATTATAAAGTTCCCACTAACCTTTCATCTAATGCAGGATTCTCATCCTTTTCTGTTAGGTGTGCCCTTCTAGCAGGTGGAGAAGCCTGTAGATCTCTTTCCAAAAATGTTTTTAAATGAGGAAAACTAAGTATATACAAGTACAAAGGAAACTGATGTTACTGAATAACAGTCATTATAATATTAAAAAGCAAATCTGTAATATAGAGAAATAGGCACTACTTTATTACATATTAAATAACCAGCACTGAAGCCAGGTCTAATGACTACTGTAATTTTGTATTACTATTAAAATTAATGAATAATTTTACAATAAATGATATTTCAAGACATTTGCAACAACTATAAAGTTATCACTTTATATACAGTGTCCAGCACAAGTAATGCCCCTTTTTTATTATGGAATCTTTTATTACAAAATCATAAGCATGTAATTATGTAATGTAACAATATTATACTCAAGCACACCATATGACATTTAGGTGAAATGTTCAAATTAAAACTGTAAATTATTACACCCATATCATTACCCTACCAACCACACTCAAGCAGGCCTTACTTTAGCTGGATCCTGTATAAGTGTGTGTGTGTATGTGGGTGTGTATACAGTATGCATATATATACACACACATATATTTAATCCTCACCCAATAATATGTTTATTGATTTTAGATAGAGAAGGGGAGAAAAAGAGAGAGGCATCAATCAGTTGCCTCTATATGAGTGGGAATCCTCCCAAAACCCCAGAATTTATTTATAAAAAATTGTGTATTTACTCTTACATGTTTAAACTTCAGTCACCTTCAAACTATGCTTCATTTGATGCAATACTATCAACACATTTTTTCCCATTACTCAGAACAGTTTTTGAACTCATCGATTTTGATGCCTTTTAGTGCTTCTGCCATTTTGTGTTTCACCTCATCCATATTAGCAAAATGTTTTCCTTTGAGGGCTGTTTTCATTCATTCAGAAATAAAAAAAGTGTCTTGGGCAAGATCTGGCAAGACTGGGTAAATGAGAAGGTTGGGGCATGGTGGTCATGCAATTTTTTTGGTCAAAAACTGCTGAATACTCAGCACAGTGTAGGCAGGTGCGCTTGTTAAATCACCCATCGTGAAATGGGTAGACACGTTAAAGGAAGCACCCTAAATGCCCACCAGTAAATGAGTGGTTAAAAAAAAAACATGGTACATTCACCCAATGGAATGCTATACAGCAGAGGGAAAGAAGGAGCTCCTACCCTTCTCAACAGCATGGATGGAAATGGAGAGCATTATGCTAAGTGAAATAAGCCAGACAGTGAGAGACAAATGCCACATGATCTCACCTGTATGTGGAACCTAATCAACAAAACAAAAAAGCAAGCAAAATAGAACGAGAAACTTTGAAATAAAGAACAAACTGACAGTAACCAGCAGGGAGTGGGGAGAGGGATAATGGGGGAATATAGGGGAAGGTCCATCAAGGAACATGAAAAAAGGCATGGACACAAAGCCAAAGGGGGTAGGATTGAGGGTGGGAGGCAGGGATGGGTGGGTGGGGGCTGTGATGGGGTAAAAATGGAGACAGCTGTATTTGAATAACAATAACAAAAATGTTCAAAATAGTTCACTAAATCTGAACACAGCTTCTCACAACTATGCCAGCTTGTACACTGGTACAGATGGGTTCCTGGAACACTCACCTAGTGGGGGAAGCATGTACTAAAAAGAGCCTGCCCTCCAGAAGATAATTCCAGTTTTCTTTGGAGTCCCCTCTTGTACACAACTCACAGGGTATCTTACACACAACCTAGGTATGTGTCCTGACTGGAACTTGAACCTGCAACCTTTTGGTGTATCAGGCAATGCTCCAACCAATTGACTCACCCAACCTGGGCAACTTATCACTTTATATACTTTAAAAAGTATCTGTTGTGTACAATGATAAAAATCATAGGTACTAGTGTTACTAACATTAATAATACTGTTACTACATACATTTGTGATTTAAGGAGATGAGAAGTTTCAGTTAGAAGTTAGTAAAAACATAGGCCCTAGCCATGTAGCTCAGTTGGTTAGAGCATCATCTGGGTTGTGGGTTCAATCCCAGGTCAGGGCATATATAAGAATCAGCCCATGAATGCATAAATAAGTGGAACAACAAACTGATGTCTCTTTCTCTCTCTAAAATAATTAATAAAATAAATTAATTAATTAAAATTGTATAGTTAAAAAAAACATTAGTGAAAACAAATTGCTGCTGGTTTTTCATATATCTTTATGCATTTTCATGAATTTTTCTCTCTTCTCTCCATGCACCTTCCCCTAGTTGGTCATGAGTCACTCCCCCCACTTAACCCAGGTTAAGAACCCATGATCTAAGTCCCAAATCATCTATTCATTTCTCATGGATAAATTCTTTCATTAGGGATTGAATGGGGTTTTGTGCAAATCTGTTTCTTTCACTTTTAGAGCTGGAATACTTTGTATAACTCCATCAGTGGTGCTAATTGGTTACCTTGAAAACAGTTTGAACGGAATAAGTAATACTCATTTAACAGATAAAGTTAACATGACTCACATAATTTATTAGCCCAAAGTCAAATAGCTAAAAGGTGGTAGAAATGGAATATGAATACATACCTGGGTTCCTCCCCAACCTTCGTGCTGCATTCAAATTCTGTTCTACTGTTTGCTAGCTGGTTTCTGTTTAATCATTTACTATCAGATTAGCCTCCATCTGCCTCCCTGCAACACAACAGTCTTCCCATTGCCATGACTTAAAGGTTGGCCCTTGTTTTTTATTTCTATTTTCTCTGATCTTCCTCATCTATACATATTCCTTCTGTGAGTGTGCAGTAGGCTCTCCCCGGTGGCTCCCGTGTTGACAGAAAACTCTACAAGTAGCCTTGCCAACAAAGATCAGAGTGAGAAATCACCTCCCTCGACTTAACATCAGACTTGCATTCACAGTCTGAGATATAATGTGTTTTTGTAGAAACAACATTTCTCTGTCGACTCATCTTGAACATATTCTCAACCCAAATTCCCAAGCTGTTGTCACGCCTGCTGCTGAGAAGTGAGACTCCTCCATGTTGCAGTTGAGCAAATGGTAGGCAGGCTTGGGGAGCTCTCCTGCTGTAAGAATTCTCAATTTAGATTTGTCTAAGGGTAAAAATTAGGAGAAGAAAGACGACCCAGATAATTTTCTATTCGTGGACATGAAACATATAAAGTAAAATAGTTATTTTTTTCTTCTACTTACTAAAATAAGGCAATAGTTCAGTCTGATTTATTAACTAATCAGTCATCATTTCAAAAGTGACTTATTTGAATAGTCATTTACACAAATAGATATTCATTCAAACCATGCACCTACCCATTTACTCAGAATTTTACAAAGTTCTTTACATTCAGGAACTATTCTGGGCACTAGAATTCAGCTGGAAACCACGCATTTGTGAATCGATTCTCATTTCAGTTTACATACTGGTTAGGAAAAAAGTAAGCATAAGTGACTACTACAGTTCCAGATATTGAAAGATGTTCTGAAGAATGTAAGTATATGGGTAGTTATGGAAGAAGGAGTACTTAAGATGGAACAGACGAGTCCCCTAAGACCTGACATATGATCTGAAACTTAGGCAGGGTTCAAGAGAAAACCTTTCAATTAAAGGCTAAATGAGAGGGTCTCTATTTTTTTTTAATTAAACTTATCGGGGTAGCATTGGTTAATAGCATCACGTATGTTTCAGATATACAACCATATAGAACAACACCTGTGTGTTCCACTGTGTCCTCACCACATGAAGTCTAGTCCCCTTCCATCACCATATATATTTGACCTCCTTCACATTCCTTGACCTCCCCCAACCCTTTCCCTCTGGTAACAGACTGGTAGGCAGGTGATGCACTATAGAAAGTGCCTATGGTAGAACATCATACGGGGAATAACACAGCTACATCTATGTCCCTTTTGATGGCTGAAACAAGGATTTGGACAGGAATTTTCTTTGTTGTTCAACATCCATATGAAATAGAAGACATGCATGGTGTTGGCATTACCTATTACATAATCTAGCTTCCTTCATATTATTATGTACATGGGAACATTTGGCTGTGAAAACTTAATGCTTATCATCCAGATTTAGTGATGGATTCAGAGGTCAGGTGGTTTTGTAACATGCAGTTGTCAACTCAGCTATTCGTGATAAAAAAAAAAGTAAATTCTAAACTTTATTTTTGCCAGATAGTCTGTTGGGAGAATTTAAAAGCGCATACCTTCCTGGACAGAGTATTGGAGAAATATGTCTTTTTTTAATAAGTGTATTTTATAGATTATGCTATTATAGTTACTCCAATTTTTTTCTCCACTTTATTGCCCCTCTGCCCTGCACCACTGACACTCCAGCACCATCCCCCAACTTAGTTCATGTCCATGGGTTATATGTACAAGTTCTATGCCTTCTCTATTTCCTATACTATTCTTTTCTTAAAATATTTTATTTATTTATTTTTAGAGAGAGGGGAAGGGAGGGAGAAAGAGTGGGAGAGAAACATCAATGCGTGGCTGCCCCTCATGTGTTCCCTACCCGGGACCTGGCTTGCAACCCAGGCATGTGCCCTGACTGGGAATCGAACTGGCAACCCTTTGCTTCACAGGCCCGTGCTCAATCCACTGAACCACACCCGCCAGGGCTCCTATACTATTCTTAACCAACCCCTGTCTATTTCATGCCTACCAATTCTTATTCCCTGTACCTTTTCCACCCCATTCTCCCCTCCTCCTCCCAGCTAATAACCCTCTATGTGATCTCCATTTCTGTGATTCTGTTCCCATTCTAGTTGTTTGCTTGGTTTTCATTTTTTTTAAGTTTAGTTGTTGATAGTTGTGAATTTATTGCCATTTTGATATTCATAGTTTTGATCTCCTTTTTTTTCTTAAATAAGTCCCTTTAACATTTTATGTAATAATGGCTTAGTGATGATAAACTCCTTTAAGTTTACCTTGTCTGGACAGCACTTTATCTGCCTTCCTCTTGTAAATAATAGCTTTGCAGAATAGAGTAATCTTGTATGTAGGTCCTTGCCTTTGAAGACTTCAAATACTTCTTTCCAGCCCCTCCTTGCTTGCAAGGTCTTTTTTTGAGAAATCAGCTGATAGCCTTATGGGAACTCCTTTGTAGATAACTCTCTTTTCTTGCTGCTTTTAAGATTCTCTCCTTATCTTTCATCTTGGGTAATGTAATTATGATGTGCCATGGTGTGTTCCTCCTTGGGTCTAATTTCTTTGGGATTCTCTAGGCTTCCTGGACTTCCTTGAAGTTTATTTCCTTTGCCAGACTAGGAAAGTTCTCCCTCATTATTTTTGGAAATAAGTCTTCAATTTCTTGCTTTTCCTTTTCTCCCTTTGACACCCCTGTGATTCAGATGTTGGAGCACTTAAAGTTGTTCCAGAGGTTTCTAAGCCTCTCCTCATTTTTTTGAATTCGTGTTTCTTCATTCTGTTCCAGTTGTTTATTTAGTCCTTTCCAAATCATTTATTTGAGTCCCAGTCTCCTTACCTTCACTGTTGGTTCCCTGTATATTTTCCTTTATTTCACTTTGTATAGCCTTCATTTCTTCCTTCATTTTGTGACCGAGCTCAATCAATTTTATAAGCATCCTAATTACCAGTGTTTCGAACTCTGTGCCAGATCACTTGTCTATCTCCTCATCACTTAGCTCTTTTTCTGGAGTTTTGATCTGTTCTTTCATTGTGCCATATTTCTTTGTCTGAGTGCATTTGTTATGTTGTAAAGCATGGAGCCTTAGGTATTCACGAGGGTAGAGTAACACTTTTTGCTGTGCTGTGGAGCTGTCTGCTCAGGGTAGAGCCCCATCATCAGGGTAGCAGCTTGAAAGGCAGCATTCGTATACAGGAAGAGCCAAAAATACATCTTTCTAAAGACATTTTCTAAAGAGAATATCCTTGATTTCTTCAACACATTCTCTCCTGCTGTTGTCAGGATGTATGCAGGGTATGACACTAATTCCTGGCACAGGTCTTCCATTTGTAGCCCATTAGCCATACCTTCTATTTGTCCTGTCCAGTATTTTTCATGAACTTAAGTACAGACAGTGTTCATTGTGTACACCAGTGTGGGAATGAAAAATGAGCATGTACCTGAAACTATGTAAAGCAATTTTAATAATCAATGGGGAAAAGTATGATTGTTCCATGACCTTTAAAGTTTTTTTGTTGAAATGCTTAAAATTCTTATTGTTTATTAAAAGTATATTAGGAAATAAAAATATTATGACTAATACTTATTTGGTATGCTGTAATTTTAAACATTAGAAACATTGAGAATTAAAGTATTTTTTTTCCTTTGGACAACATTTATCAACAATAGTTTAAACAGAGCTCACCTGCTTTTTGTAGTTGCACAATTTAAAATACAGAGAGAGTACCTTTTCTCTGCATTGGCAAAATGTCATACTCCTTTCTGGGTTTGGATCAGTTCCAATTTTTGACATTTTATCCTTTGTGTTTTCAATGTGGTGAAACATGAAGCTTTTGAAAATGTGAGTATTTTTGCTGGCATCACTTCCTCTGGTACATCTTTCTCCTTTTCATCGTAGCCACTTCTTGCATTTGTGTGCATAAGTTTGCCTTCACTAAGTTTCCCCATCTGCACATCTATAGTTTCCTGAGCAGCTGCATGGCCAGTATTCCCATAGTCAGCTATTTTTTTAATAACTTCATTTACATTGAATTCACATTTCTAGTCCAGCATTACCACTCTTTGTTTCTTTGCTGCACTTTCATATTTGTTGGCCAGTTCCCTCTTCTGATTATCCATTTTGGTATAGTGTCACTGGGGTTTATCAGTGGCAGGCCAGGAGGCAACACAGCTATGTGCTTTGCAGACCGTATGCCTCCCAGTGACAGTGCACAGTGACCTATCGCTGGCAGACTTAGAGGAAGTGACAAGGTTGGCCATTGATCACTATGTGCATCTGTTATTAAACATAGTAATTTATGGACTGGAGACCTCATAGTGGATTTGTGCATGGATTCCGAGGTAATAAACCACAGCGACTGAAATTTCAGCTTTATTATTGGGGAACTGATGTTATTTAACTAAACTCTGGACAGTGAAATTTGGAATCAAGTGAGGGGAGGGCTGCCTGTAGTTGCCAGATGTTACATATAAGAGAATTACATGTGGCATCCAAATTTCCAGTTTCTCCTAGAATAAACATTTCAGTAGTGTCTTCCCACCTTAGGAAATGTGTTTTCCAGCTTGCCTCAGTTCCCATCACTTCCTGCTGCCAAACACTCACAGCCTCTACTGATGTGCAATCCAGTGCAGTCACTGCTAACTGCAGAAGGCTACTAGCTACAGGCAGCTATTTAAATTACAATTTAAAGTTTAAATTTAACTGTTAATTTTAAAATTAAAGTTAATTATAATTAAATACTATTAAAATTCAGTTCTTCCATCACACAAACCACATTTTAAGTACTTAGTAGCCACATGTGGCCAGAGGCTACCATATTGGATAGAGTAGAATATAGAACATTTCTGTCATTGCAAAAGTCCCATTGCATAGTGCTGCTCTATAGGCAATGATCTGTATTAGGTAAGTTATTATGGCTATAGGGATATCAACAACATTGAAAATCCATATTACTAACTCCTCTCAATATGAATTATTCTTGTTTATGTTCTCCTTTTCATAGATTAAGATGAACCACATGAGATTCTGAATAAGAGATTTTTTTCAGGCAGAGGCTTGTGTTTTTTCCATGCAGAAATATCAATATTGCTAGAATCTCTCTACTCTGTGGCATAATATTTGAGGTTGCAGTTTATTAAAGGGATATTTAGTCATCAGTCAGAAATTTGAGACACTTATGTTAAACGACAATTGTGATTCAGACATTCCTACCTTGTTTTAATTAATGATGGAAAGATGGTGGTGATGATGGTGATGTTGGTAATGAGAGCTACTGGGGCCAATGTGTGATTCTCCATGCTGGAGACTGATGGGTAGCAAAGGTGTGTTTTTAATATCTGAGCATATAAATATCTTCATTTTAGGATGCTTTAAGAAGAATGATAATATATAAATATAAAACTGTTATGAAACTGCCAGAACATCTGTTTCCACAACTTTTACTTTCCTTATGCATCCTTAAATATTTTTTCAATTACATATAAAATGAAATTCAAATATGCACTAAACGTGTTAAAGGTGGTTTTTTATAGATCCTTCTAAATAGTTGGGTATCATAATTTAAACATTAGGCAAACTGCATCAAGTGCTGTGCTGTCTAAACAAAATTTGGAAAGGAGAAGGCTGAGAAAAGTTGTAAATTTTAAATATGCTTAGTCTAAATATTTTTACAGTGTTTGCTTTTGTGTTTTGGTTTTTCTTATTGTTACCAATTATGTTTTTAAAATTCATACAGTTGAAACCAGAAGGGAAGAAGAAATTATAAGATAAGTTATACCTAGACCCTGCCTCCAGGGATGTTAGATTTGAGGGGGGGGGGGGTGGCGAGGAAAATACAGGCAGAAGGAATATGAGGGAATGGAGGTGGGTAGGTAAGTGGAACATGGAAAAATAGGGGTGAGATTTTATATGTGGAATGAGTGAAGTTTAAGGTTGTGAATAATAACACTGGAGTTAGTGAGTGACAGTGTTTTAATCACATATTCACATTATGTTTGCCAAGACTGAATTCCTTTAAGGAATTCACTTCTATTAACTTTTTAAAAAAGCAACCACTTTTTAAAATGTTCAGTTTTCACTTTATGGTATGAAATATGCTATTATTTAAAAAACCCTTATACACTGCAGTGAAGTAGGTATAAATATTAACCCGGTATTAACAAAGACACTAGGCTAAGAGAGTTGAGGAAGAAAGAGTGGCTTAGAGAAGTTTCTGGTTTGAAACCCTATATTTGTGACTGTATTTTAAAAAATATATTTTACTGATTATGCTATTATAGTTGTCCCACTTCCCTCCTTCATTCCCCTCCGGCCTGCACACTCTCTCCCACCCACACTCCCCCCTTTAGTTCATATCCATGTGTCGTAAGTTCTTTAGCTTCTACATTTCCCAAATTATTCTTACCTTCCCCCTGTTTATTTTCTACCTACCATCTATGCTACTTATTCTCTGTACCTTTTCCCCCTCTCTCCTCCTCCCACTCCCCTGTTGATAACCCTCCATGTGATCTCTATTCTGTGTTTCTGTTCCTGTTCTAGTTGTTTGCTTAGTTTGCTTTTGCTTTTGGTGTGGTTGTTAATAATTGTGAATTTGCTGCATTTTATTGTACATGTTTTTTATCTTCTTTTTCTTAGATAAGTCCCTGTAACATTTCATAGAATAAGGGCTTGGTGATGATGAACTCCTTTAACTTCTCCTTATCTGAGAAGCACTTCATCTGCCCTTCCATTCTAAATGAAAGCTTTGCTGGATAGAGAAATCTTGGACATAGGTCCTTGCCTTTCATGAGTTGGAATACTTCTTTCAAGCCCCTTCTTGCCTATAAGATCTCTTTTGAGAAATCAGCTGACAGTCTGATGGGAACTCCTTTGTAGGTGACTATCTCCTTATCTCTTGCTGCTTCTAGGATTCTCTCCATTTTGATCTTGGCTCATGTAAGTATGATGTGCCTTGATGTGTTCCTCTTTGGGTCCACCTTCTTGGGGACTCTCTGAGCTTTCTTGACTTCCTGGAAGTCTATTTCCTTTGCCAGATTGGGGAAGTTCTCCTTTATTATTTGTTCAAATAACTTTTCCACTTGTTGCTCTTCCTCTTCCCCTTCTGGTACCCCTATAATTCAATGTTGGAATGTTTAAAGCTATCCTGGAGGTTTCTAAGCCTCTCCTCATTTTTTTTTTTAATTCTTGTTTCTTCCTTCTTTTCTGCTTGGTTGTTTCTTTCTTCCTTCTGGTCCACTCCATTGATTTGAGTCCCAGTTTTCTTCCCATCACTATTAGTTCCCTGTGCATTTTCCTTCATTTCACTTAGTGTGGCTTTCATTTGTTCATCTAATTTGTGACCAAATTCAACCAATTCTGTGAACATCCTGATCACCAGTGCTTTGAACTGTGCATCTGATAGGTTAGCTATCTCTTCATTGCTTAGTTGTATTTGCTCTGGAGCTTTGATCTGCTCTTCTGTTTGGGCCTTTTTTTTTTTTTTTTGTCTTGTCTCGCCTGTTATGTAGTGAGGGGTGAAGTCTTAGGTGTTCACCAGGTCGGGGCAACCCAGTTGCTGGGTTGTGATGCTGTGTGTGGGGAAGGGGTCTGAGAGGAAACAATGGCACCTGCTCCACTCTCTCTTGGAATTTCAGTCCCTTCTGCTGCTTCCCCAAAGCAAACTGGGCCCTTCTGGTGCTAACTTCCAGGTGGGTGGACTTGTATACATTCTAGGAACCTGAGGGTCTCTCCAATGAACTCTCCTGTGAGGTTGGGAGTCTCTCCCAGCACCTCAACCCCCACAGTTGTGTTCAATCTATGTTTTGAGGCTTTATTCCCTGCACTGGAGCCCTGGGTTGCCCAGTCTGTCTCGCTCCTCAGTTTTGCCTGATTTATCTGCATTAAAATGTGGGACCCCCCAGTCAGCCAGCTGCCTTGCGCTCCTTGCTGGGTTTGCCCGCTGCCACCCTGTGCCTGGGGTCTGCCAGCCACCACCTATGCACCCAGGGTCTTCCCACTGATGTTGTGCATGCATGCCCGGGTCCATCAGCTACTGCCTAGCACACCCGGGGGTTGATAGCCACCATGTTTTTGCCGTGACCCCTCTCCACTGGACTGCCCAACTCTGCCCTTCCTATTGGTCTGGATGAATGTGTCTATTTTAATTCTTTGGTTGTCGGCCTTCCATACAGTTTAATTTTCTGTCAGTTCTGGTTGTTTTTTTGTTCTAAATTTTGTTGTCTTTATTTTGGTTGTGCAAGGGACACAATGTGTCCGCCTACGCCTCCATCTTGGCCAGAAGTCCTGTGACTGTATTTTTTAAAATCATTATTGTTTTAACAATGTCAGAGCCTCTTCTGTCATTGGCAGTCTCTTTATTAGGAGAGAAATATAAGCAGATGGAAAGAGTAAAACTTTTTCTTTTACAGGCTTTAGATGTTTAGTGATGAATGCTGAGCTATATTTGTATACAAAGCATTGCCTTTAAAAAGTCTGCTTTCTTGACATTCTGGCAATGCAGTTCACTGCCAAAGTTTCTGAAGTTTCTTAAATTAATTTTTTAGAATGAATTGCTTCTTTATTAAAGGCTGCCTGATTAACTTATCTATTCTGGAAGATTCCAGGGTGGCATGACAATGTCTTTTGCTTCCTGTTTTGGAAACATTTGGAAATAATTTGCTACTTAGACTTTTCTTTTTATTTTTTTCAGTAGGGTTTTCTGCTTTTTTATTGTTATAAATGATTTAGTCTATTCTTTAATTTTGAATGGATCACACAATCATCTTTGCATGTCCAGCTGTCTTTTGTTGGAAGATACATGTCTTAAATTGTTCGCTGCTGAATCAGATTAAAATGACTTGAATGTTGTGCCATTAAAAAAAAAAAGAAAAAAACTTAGTTTGTCTTTTATGGAGGGTTCATGCTCATGAACACATTGCTCAGACACAGAGTAAACTGGTTTTTTCATTCTTCATGAAAAGGTTTATTAGATTCTAAGCTAAATTACATAAAAGTGGGAACCTTTTTTAAATCATTCTCTCGGGGACTAATTTCAAATAATTCTGCTCATTTGAATCAGTGATTGTTATCTTACTTGGGCTCAGGAGACTAAGCATTTTTTTACAAGCTGAAGACCACAAGAGAGCAGTACACACACACACACACACACACACACACACACACACACCCTCTGTTTTGCAAACAATTTCAGGCGATTCACCCCTACAGCAGTTTAAGGAAGTCTGATTGAGTTGGCTCTAAGAAATATGTAAATTCAAGAAGGAAAGGTCTCTAAATGGTAAGCCACATGACATTGCTATTCTTCCCCTTATCTCCTAAATTACTTCACTCTCCACCCACCTACTCAGGCCAAAGTCCTGGAGTCCTCTTGGATCACCCTCCTTCTTTGCCCCCTATCCATCACTAAGTCCTGTTGCTCCTTGCTCAGAGATGTATCTTGAATTCTCTGCATCTCTACTGCTACCACCATAGTCCAGATCTGTTTTGCATCTCTCAGTTAGTCTCTGGTAAAGACATCCTCAGTGGTCCTCAGCTTCTGTCTTTGCTTTCATTGAATTTTTTTTTTTCTACACAGCATTGAGGGTGATATTTCTAAAAAAGAACTCAGGTTCTGTCATATGTCTCAACTCCCCACTGCCTGAAATGCCTCAGAGGCTTCCCTGTGCCCATGGAATAAATCCAGACTTCCAGCCAGGGCTGCAGAGAGCCTGTGCTCTTTCTTGGTATCCCAGGTAAACTGGCCAAGCTCATTCCCAATTTAGCTATTGGCTTGGAATGTTCTTTCCCTTGTACCATTGCATGGTGCTTTGTCATCTCAACCTCATCTCTTTTATAGTAGAGGCTACATTGTGATCTATGTCTTGCCTTTTGCCTATTCACCCTCTAGAATGTTTACCTGTGGGAGGGAGGGGATGCATGTGGCTGGCATGTGCTATATCTGCAGTGCCTTATACAATACCTTCCAGGCAGGAGGCTCTTAATTAACACTTACTTAACAAATAAATGAAAAACATAAGAAGTCCTAAGAAGTGTTTTGCCTTTACTCTTTCCTCCCAAATTTGGTCTTATGATCTTCCTTCAGTAATTCATTGAGAATTTCAAGCATTAACCACTTGGACACTTTTAACTATAAACTATTCTCATATTATGTCTTTTAGACTGCTAACTCATGGGAGACTGAATTTGAGTGGGCCAGGGTTTGGATTAATTCAGAGTCACTGAGAATGCCAAATTAGAATAATTAAGGTTTTCGTTCTGTTTTTTTGAAATACTTTCCACCAATATTTGTATTTGTCACTGAAGGGATTTCTCATTGTTATTAAAAGACCACAGAACAATGTTACTCTCAAGTCTTTCCAAGCTCTACTAAGTAAGTGATCTACAAGATTTTTATCTGAAATGCGAGCACTGCCATTGATGTGTGAAAGGACAGCACCTTATATTTATTTGTCTGTCTCTTTTAGACCAGAGACTCAGGTGGAATTTTTGTTTACTTGTTTGATTTTTAGTGTTAAGCACGTTTCCCTCAATTATTTTTAGATATGTAAGTTCAGTCTGGTCTGGTTCAGTGGTTTCTCAGGAACTACAATTTCTGAAACATTTGGAGGATTACTTACAAGAAAGAACTGTTTCTCAGATTAAGCAAGAAATAAGCATATGTGCCATTTACTCTTTCCCCAAATACTCATTGGAGACCTAATCTGTGTAAAATACCATGTATGGTCCCAGGAATGCCAGCTGAAGCCGTCTACTAGGGAATATTTCTGATCTTCTAAGAATGCTTTTCCTGCTAAGTATTCCCTTTTTATGTCTTTCTCTTTCCTGTTTACCTCCTATGTTTTCTCTATTCATTTGCTCTCATTAAAGAATCTCTCTGTTCCACATGCATTTGCCCTCATGTTGAAGTGTGGGTGGTTTCATGGGCTTACCCACTGTACTGATCATCTGACGGAAACTGGAATTTTCACTGGCTATTGAGTGGCATAAACAAACCTGCAGCTGGAATCCATACTTTTTGGGACCTGATGGAACTTGTCTTGGGACTACTCTATTCATGTCTGGGTTTAGCCTGGCTGCCCTGTGGAAGTAGACACTCAGGGTGCTCTGTCCTCATTCACAGGCTAGAATGTAAGTGTGTATAGGGTGCGAACTATTGATCTTGTTTGCGGTTTTCCAGGAGATCTCCAGTAAATTGCAGATCATTAGCATTGCTTTCTGATCTACTCTACACTAAAATCTTTTCACAGAATTTGTGAGGTGATTCTTACAGAGTACATATATAGTGTGTTTTTAATCCTTCTTTGTGAATAATCCTTAAATATTTCAGCTGCGAGTGTACTTTATTTCTTTTCTATTGCAATACTTCTCCACAGTCAACACTTAGGAACAGTTTTACAGCATTGTCATCTTGGTGTGCCCCCATTCCCATGTTTTCATTTTATTAGTGACAGTAACTTTTTTTTTCAATGCTTTCCTAACTAGCATTTCTCAAAATACACATACTTCTGTATATCTCCAAAACAATACCAATAATACTAGATTTTTATCATGGTTACTCAGACATTTCAAGACCTGGGCATGACTTCCATGTCATTAAGAAAGAGGGAAAGAGAGCCTTAGCAAAATATTTGTATTGCTTTTTAATGGAAGAATGGCAGATACTTAGTATGCATGCTGATATTTTTTCCAACCTCCTGGCCATACACACTAATATACCCCTCCATCTTCTCTCCTGATCTCTATCAAGGCCTCTGAATCTTCTTTAACATACTACTCTAAGCAGCTATTACACATTATTTGGAGTTAGCCGAAGAAATGAAAGCTATTTCACAAACTTGCTCTTGTAAATTCTTATAAGAACAGATAATGAGAAAACCCACAATGGTGGCCCGGTACCCACCACACAGCCAATGTGGCTGGTTGCTGTGGAACAGAAAAGAGGGCAGAGGGCTCTGGGGTTTCACACTAGCAGTTAAGTGTCCTAGTCTACAAGTGAAATATATCACTTTTGTTCACAAATCCTTGGTCAGAATTTCTTCAGCTTCACCAAACCACAAAGATCCATGATGCATAAGCCATGCACCTGGACATGGCAAAAACCTCAAGTAGTTGGCAAACAGCACTACTGACTGCCATGTCCCATCTGATGCATTTTAATGCTCAATTTTTCAGTACCGTTCATTTACCAGAATGCCCTCTTGCTTTCCTCATATAAATAATAGGATGTTTATTTTTTTTAAAGATTTTATTTATTTTTAGGGAAAGGGAGGGAGAGAGAAAGGGAGAGAAACATCGATATGTGGTTGCCTCTCGTGCACCCCCAAATGAGGACCTGACCCACAACCCAGGCATGTGCCCTGACTGGAAATTGAACCAGTGACACTTTGGTTCACAGGCTAGCACTCAATCCACTGAGCCACACTGACCAGGGCTACTTTTCAATTAAAAAGCAGAAATTTTTCAGTATCTCTATGTTTAGGTAAATGATACTCAGTATTTCCAGTAAACATCCCCTGCAATATTTATCCTATGCAATGTTCTACAAAGAAAGAAAAAAAAAGTAAAATAATAATAGTTTTATTTGTAAGCAAATATGAGAAATGCTGCAGAGTATCTCTTCTTTTGGGGAAGTCAGAATGAACATTAGCACATTAAGTATACTGATGAATAATGTTGTAAATAAAAAACTTATTTTATCTAATTTCATTCAGCATTTCTTAATCTTTTTGATCACAAGATTTTTTTTTTTTTGTATAGTATCTGAGAACATCTCATGGATCCAGTGTTTTGGTGAGTCACTCTAGTGAACACTGCAGTAGTTATTGGAGACTTTTATGAACTTTGGAGGCATCAAAACAGTGTAGACAACTTTAAATACCATATGGCCCTCTCCAGGGCTTTTACTTTATATCACTGTGACATTGGTTATGCAGTTTAACGTGTTCAATTTCAACTTCTGAATGTGGAAAAGCCAGAGTGGGTGATACTGTCTACCTCAAAGGGCACAGTAGGCAGCAAACAAATTTTACGTATTCTTTCCTTCCCCTTCTGTTACTATTCATTTTCCCCACATATTTGGTTTCATGTAAGCATAACTGTCGCCAATTCTGATTCTCCTAGTATAATCAACACAAGATTCCTTTGCCTTAAAAAAATCACAGCGTAATGTGTGAAATTTAGACCACAGAATTGGCCTCCAGGCTGCAGGCTTCTCTTTCCTTTTGCTTTCTTTGAAAGCTGCCTGTTGGCTTCTCCCTATGAATTTGATTCTCACCTCTGAGCAGCCAGAGCAGTGCCTAGAGAATGATACCTGGCTTCTCTGCCTCTAGGTAACTGAAGATACTCACACTGTATCTTTTGCCCAAGGCATTCTCCAGGACAGAACATGAGAATTCTTGTAGATGTTTGTGAGATGCTTGCCTTGAGATCCAGGTATGAGCAGAGTACTATCATTATTTCAATCACACTGTTCTGGAATTTATCTCATTCTGAAATTGCATTCATGCCATTTGTGCTTATGGTTTTTGCAAGGTCTAGGATTATTTGTTAGAGCAAGTGATTCACTACAAGGGTCTGCAGAACTCTGCAGTACAGGCAGGAAGGTTCCTTGCTTGTCACTTAACTGCATACTGATTTGCAGCACAGATGAATAGAGAATCTTCTTTATTATTAGTTTAGAAGAATGACTAATTCTTTGTCATATCATTTGATACAGACTCACTCCATATTCATATATACACATGCTGATCAGCCTCATCAAAATCAATGATATTTTTGATGGTTTGATTTATTTTAGTGCTTTTATATTTTGAATCCCTAGAATAGATCAAAAATGCAAAAATAGATAGGAGCAAGTCTGAGCGAGTCTGAGTATAATATTCTACTGTCTCCTTGAATTAATAATCTAAATTAGTACATTTCCATTTTTCTGTCATGACCCCATATTTAAATATTTCATATTTGTCATGGAAATGCTCATAAAATTATTTTTAATCATCAATTATTACCCTTGATGAACAAATTTTGAACTTATCAAATTTATTCTGAATAATAATGTAGTAACACAATGAACATCTAATGTAGTTGGGTAGAGTCTCACTTTGACCGAATCTCTCTTTGTTCTCGACTCCACCAGGCCTTTGCAGTTGTTTCTGTGGTTCATAGCTGTTTTCCTGTTCCACGCCCACTCTTATTGGTGGTGACTGCTTAGAGGTCAGGATGGACAAGGGTTCTGAGTCTCTGTGGTGCAGAAAGAAAATTTTGTAGTCAATTGTTAATGTCTGCCATAGGTTTAGCATTGGAATATGTAGCTGAGGTGCAACATTTTATTGTCTCCTGTATAACAGAAAGAACTTTGGTTTGGGAAGCCAAACAGCTGAATTTCAATTCCAATTGTGCCCTTAACTGTGTCTCCAAACAAATCAGTTAATTTTTCTTCCCCCCTCCCTTTTTTCCAAGGAAGATATTGGAGTAGATAATGTTTAGAATCCAACCCAGCTCTAAAATAACATGGGTGTATACAGTCACTAGAATATCAAAGATACCTTGGGCACCTGCTTATCTTTGCAAAGCCCCCAGAACTTCTTTTCAGAGTAACCAACTTTGGTAGATTGTTATAATAATGCCCACTGGCACTATGTGACTTTCCAATGCCCATGCTTCTTTTCAATGTGGTCTTCCCACGCCTTCTATCAGGAGATGGAATTTAAGAGCACAGAGATTAGGGGCCAAGTGCGCTGTCTGGAAGGAGTTACGTGAGTAAGCTCAGGTGAGACCAACTGCAAAAGTACCCACAGAATTATGATAAGAAAACAAGTCAGTGTTTCATTATGCACCTGTGTTTTTAGGACAGTTCATTATATGGCAATAGATAACTGAGACAGAAGTTTGGAAGTCAGGCAGTGGCTCTCTTAGGTCTAAAAGGCCTAACAGTGGGGTGCTGGGTATCTGCTGAGGGATCTCAGTTTTCCTCCATGTGACTTGTTCTCCAACAGGCTAGCTGGGCTTTTTCACAGCATGCTTATCAGGATTCCAAGAGAACAACAACAACAAAAACAAAAACCCCAGAAGATGCAAATTCTGTTAATACCTGAACATAGAAAGTCACATAGCAACACTTCTATTACATTCCACTAATCAAAGCATGTCACAAGGCCAGTGCAGATTCAACGGGAGGGGACATAGCCTCCAACTCTTGATACAAAGAGGAGCAAAGTCACTTTGTAGAGGGACATGCAGAATGGGAAAGATTCTTGTAGTAATGTTTGTAAATAAGCTACCACAACAATTTTAGGTACTTGACTAGTGCAAAGATTCATCTGATTTCTCTCCATAATTGTGTGTGTTCTGGGTTAGCTATGTAACAGTGAGAGTTTACCACAGGGTCTGGCATGTTGTCAGATCACTGTAATGTGGCTAAAACACACTGTGTTTACATGCAATATAATGAGACAGTCACTTCTGAGTTGGTGGTGAAGGTGTAGAGAAAAAGGTGGGGAAAGGCATTACCAGGTTTATAGTTGGTCTTGGTGATATAAATGATGCTATGAGGAAGTCAATGGCTCCCAATAATTAGGCTGTCCAAAAGCAAAGGGATTGTTCAGTGTGTCTGACAGTGTAATCCATTGACATTGATCGGAATATCTAATCTTACTCTGGAGTCTGGCAGCCCAGTGGAGTCAAAGTTACCTTGAAGCAATCCATGCTTAAAGATGGAAAAGAGAGGAAATGCAGGCTCTGCATTTCACATTACTTCCTCCCTCTGACCCCCCGGTGCAAGATAGTTCTCTGCTGTTGCTGTCCTTACTCACAGTTCTGTGTTAGGATGAGGGGCATACTTATGACCTCCTCCGTCCAGCACTGAGGCCCCTTTCCACCATGAGACTTTACGTCTCCTCTGCTTTCTTCCTTCAAGGCTAGGTGTTTCTCAGGACTCTAGCAGTTTTGCACAATATCTTTGACTTTCATGAAACCCACAATTCTCTTCCAGAAACAGAGGAACTCTGAAAACGCAGTGCACACTTTTAGTAAGAGGGTAAACAGAGACTGATCATGAAAGTTATAGAAAGCATCACAGAGCTGTGGTTAATAACATGGACTTTGGAATCAGACAGGCTTGAATTGAAGTCTACTTTAGTCTCATATTGGGGGTGTGCTGTCTTGCACAAGTTTCTTATTTTCTATAAGCTGCAATTTCCTCATCTGAAAAATAGGAATTATCAAAGTATTTTATGGGCTAGTTGGTAAGATTAAGAAAATGTGAGTACACATATAAATGAAACAGTGATTTTTAGCCAAAGGGGGAATGCCTGACAACTTTATTTGAAGCTAACCATAAGTTATGAGGCCATTTTCAAGGACTGATTTGGTCCAAATTTGGAGAAATGCTTGCTGATTTTAGAGAATGGAAATGCAAACCCACACTGAAAAGTGTATCCAACCCGCAGGCAGAGTTAGGTTCAGCCTCCTCTGTGCTCCCTCAACAATCTGCGCTGATTTCTATCAATAGCACTCATCTCTCTGTGTTGTAATGATCTGTTTACACTGCATGACAGTTTGGGATATTAGAGTGTGAACTCTGCAAGGTCAGTTGCTCTGTCGTATTCATCTTGGCATCCTAAACTGTAATACAAGCCCTGGGCTGAGGGAAGGCTTTAGTTGTGAAGTGGATGGGTGAGCGGTTTGCCAGCCGACCCATTGTTTGAGTTCCTCCCCCATTTGTAAAGCCCACTTTAAATCTGACCTGCAGGATGAAGCCTTCTTTGATTTTCCTCTGCTATGAGGAATATCTTTGTCAGTCATAGGCACTGAATTGTAATTATTGGTCTTCTTTTCTTTTGAAAAAATGTTATTACTAAATAGATGCCTCTACTTATATTGTAGGGAGAGACCAGATTGCATTTGATAATCTTCTTTCACAGTTTTTCATGTGTGGTATGTACTGGATGGACATACATTAAATTCCGTTGAGTAGATTAACTTTGTCGAGGGTTATCTTTGCATGCTGGCTAACAAGTCTCCGCAGAGGTGTCAACCTCAAGCAAAGAGGATACAGAAGAAGTGTGTTCCTATTGTCTATGTGTAATATGGGATTGTCTATGTGTAATACGTGTAATATGGAGATTCTTAGGCTTTGTCCATTAACAAAGCCTAAGAGTCTCCATATTAAATTATACTACATCTGTGATATTACCTTAAAATAGTTGCCACATAAACAATGGCAGTAGAATTACAAGAGCTGTCTACTCTCCTTCAAAATTAATTTGCTTTCCCTGACTTTTGTATCCAGGAGAAACATGTAACACGCAATATGGTGTTTTCTTCCAAGACGTAGGCACTTATTTTGAGAAAATGCTTTTATTCTCAGATGAGTTTGTAAATAGCACCCTACTTTGGTCCTCTCATGTGTTTGCAGATCATATGCTGCATTTTTCCAATTAGAGATGGGACAGACTTGGTTTACTTGTGTTGGGGAGAAATACTCATGATTCATTTCATGGTGTCAATGTCATAACATATTTTCTGATGTGATTAATCTTTAAAAGCATTGTACATGGGCATGAACATGCTCTAACGTGCTCAGATGTTTTTCTTAGACAATTAAATTTTGTAAGATACCATAAGATTTATCCAGTATGCTATTAAGGTAGCATTGTAGTCCTCAACTTAGGAAGGAAGAGTAGGAATCCAATACTTTTTGTTTCCTTTAGTTACCTCTTTTTAATGTGATTCTTCCATATCAGGATTGACACCTTAAGTCCCATGGGCCAAATCTGGCCAGCCTCCTCCTTTTGTTTACTGCCACATGGCCACACCTGTTAGTGTTTGTATTATGTACAACTCCTTGGACTCATGGCCCACCAGCCTAAAATATTAATATTTACATGTTTGGTCCTTTGCAGGAAAAGTTTGCTTACTTGCTCTATATCCTTTATGAACACATTTATATTTCCAGTTAGCCATGGGGTAATCTATCCAGTTCAGAGTTGGTTCATGTTTATTCTGGAACCCGTACTGTATTAAGGTACCCCAGGTTTCTCTGCTTCTATAGCCCTCTATTCTTATGCCTCCCATAGTACTGCAGCTCTCTGTGTCGATCCCCGTTTCCTGGAATGGAAGAACAAGAGCAGCTTCTCCCTCTCCTTTGCGATTCTCAGAGCCTAGCACAATATCTACACTTAACTAGTACCCACCGTTCATTGAGTGAACAAACGAATTACATTTCTTAGTCATAGTATAAAGCAGCATTTTTCTATATGTAGGTTATCTGAGACTTTGAATATTCTAGAAACCACTTATTTCTCATTATAAAAGGATTTTTAAAAAGGATTTTACCTTCATAATTATATTTCCTTTGGGCTTATATGAAAATTAGTTTACATTACAGATGAGTTTACATTTCTCCAGCTCTTATCCAACATTAGTTCTAACCACGTTAGATATTGAGCATAAATCTCTTCGAATTAAAAAAAAATCTTGTGGTCTATCCCAGTTTTGTATAGGTAATTGAAAAGTAAATGAATTTCATCAGGATTTTAGTACTCAGAGGTGGCTAATATGAGGTCTTGTGTATTATTTATTTATTCATTCCAGCAATACTTATTCAATGTCTCAGATGTCATAAGTGGTGAGGAAATGTCAGTAAACAAAACTAAATTTTCACTGTTGTAGAATTTACATTCCTATCCAGGTAGGTGGTAACCAACAGAAGAAAACCATCAGCTGGTGGCAAGGGCCAGAGAAGATTAAACCATGTGATATAAGGGTGAGTAAGCAGGTAACAGTTTAAACCACTTAGCAGTGAAATATTCCTCTGAGAGAGTGGCATTGGAATTAGAATCCAAATAATAAGAAAGAAGTGACCGCATGAAGATCATGGAGAATTTAATTCTAGGAAGAACAAATAACCAGGGAAAAGGCTCCAAATCCGGGAAGGAGCTTACTGTGTTTGAGGAACAGAAAGAAAGCACAGGTGGCCTACATAGTGTGCAAGAGAGGGCTGGGGGAAGAGGAGAGCTGGGAGGTGGGTAGGTATCAAGCAGGATGTAGCCTGTTGTAAGGTTTATGGAGAGGCTTTGTTCTGCTCTGGCTTTAAAGGAGATGAAGGAAGATGGTTGATCCTGACTTACTGGTGTTCAGTCAGTGCCTAGAATGGCCCAGGAAGTATGTTGGATAGTTGACCTGCTGGGGCCAGGTCAACTACTCACACAGCACCCAGAGCTCCGGGGGTTCACCCTGTATAACTCCAGACCTATCTACCTCCCTAGAGGGTTGTATGGAGCCTACCTTTGTGGTCACTGCCAGGTTAATAGGCCTGCTAGGCCATCCTCTGGGTCCCAGCAAAACAAAGAAAGTAATCACTGCTATGAACACCTGTCCAAGTAAGCACCCTTGAAAGCTATCTTTATTTAACTTATTATTTGCATAGAAATGTGTGTGCATCATATGCAGATAAAATGACTTCTTAACAAAAGGTTGGGATGCAGAGAGTGTGTGTGTCAGGACAATGTGGCCTAAATGGGCTGGTGAAAAACAGTCACCTAAATGAGAATGTTTTTAACCTGTTTAACTGTTTTGTGACATGTTGTGTTACTATTATTAATGTTTAATTTAAATAATAAATGTATGTGGTGTATCACCCTGCAGTTGGATATATACACAAGATAAAACATCTGACACATTCAGACATTTTTGATTCCATAAACATTGTAAACCATTAACTATTTGGCCAATCCAGTCCTTAGCATCAGACACACAAGATGGACAGATATGTGATAAGATATTTATATAGCACCAAAAAAAGAGCTTTCAGATGTCATTGATATTACTAAAATTACAAAGGTTGTCAGACTCATTCCACCAGTTTTCACAGTAAGCAATTGCTTGAATAAAATGCTGTTTCTTCCCTACTGAGTTTCTGTGTAGACATTACCTACCATGCTATTATAGGTATTGTTGACAGCTTGCAAAGTCATCATCTTGTTGTGGTTTGATGAAGTCAGGGCCTAAGGGTGGGTGTAAATTAAAGCTAGGAGGAGGAAGATGGAGAAAGGTCTCTTTTAACAAAGAAAAGCAACTCAGTGGGAGTGGAGACTGGGAATCTGTTACAAAGGAAATGAAAGGAAATTCTTCATTTCTAAACAGTTTATTAACCCATGATAATAAAGCAGCCCTGCCAAACAAGAGATAATTATCTTTTTAAGTATCAGATGCCCCATGGGTGAAGGCCTCTCCCTTCCCCTCTCTTGAAAAATGAACTTATATTAAACAAATGTTCCTTTTCTTTGTTTACAGTTGACATGAATTTCCTGATTATGAGCAAGATTAATCAGTGTTCCCTCTCCTCCCCCTGCTCTTATGAAAATCAGGCCTGCCCAGTGGAGTGCAGTGCATTTTCCCCTGGGCTCGAGTCATATCATGGATCTGATGGGCTAAAATGCTTGATACTCTGGTGAGACTAGCAATTGTTGTATTGTGGTTTTACTATGATCCTTAGCTACTTAGCTCCAGGCAGAGGCATGTTCTTCTTAAACAATAAGAAAAAAGGACAAAAGAGAAAAACAGAAAACAACATTATAGTGATTTTCTCCTGCTGGTATGTAAAAACTTAACAGAAGTTAGCATGTCTCATGTGTGCATGTATGTGGGTATATGTGTTTATGCCCACACATATATATAAGTTCAAATACAAAAAGAAACTGATGTGTTATTAATGATGTAATATTGAATAATAACTTGCTATCAACAAATGATCGAGTGTATATATCCATTTTCTCTAGATCTTATTTGTTTAGACCAAAAATGTAAATATGTTGATTTGTCTAACTTACAGAATACACTGAAATACTTTTGTTTGCAAAAGCAGACAACCCTTTTCTTAACTTGATTTACTTTCAACTTCCTTCTTTAATTCTTAATCATCGGTTTGAGGAATCCTTGTTATAAACTGTTTAACCATGTGAACATCTGTAAGTTATAGAGGAAGTTCATTGTATGTTTTCAGAATGTCTACATTAGTTTTAAAAATAAAATAAAACTACTATTATATTTTCATTGCATGTTTCTCCAAAGAGATATTAAAATTAAAATTTTCATCATGATGCTCTAGGTAGAGAAACCAGCTGGATATTCCAGTTGTTTTCCCAGCCCCTTGGGCTGCTTGAGACGCCAGAGTATTAGAACAGGGGTCAGGAAATAATGGTCCAGGAAAGATCTTACCTCTTGGCACAATTATCTCAGCCAGCACTTGAGTCTCCCAGAGATACTGATACCCCTTGCTCTTCACAGAATTTCTTCAGCTCAGCACAGCTTCTTCAGAGTACAATTAACTATGTTTGAAAGTCTTTTTGAATTCCTTGGAGTTCAGTTGCTGGCAAGTATTTGTTTGGTTGTTGGCAAGGATTTGTTAGATTTTATTTAGTCTTTCAGGGTTCGGGCCTGGGTCAAGGGTATTCTATACTGTGGCTATAAACTTCTTGGTAAAAATACTACCAAAAACAAGCAAAGTGTTCCTTAGCAGACTTCCTTGCAGATGTCCTCGTGTGTCCACTTCGGCCAGTGGAGCGCTTCCGAGATCTGCATCCCGATGAAGTGGCTGATTTGTTTCAGGCAACCCAGAAAGTCGGCACGGTGGTGGAAAAGCACTTCCAGGGGACTTCTCTTACCTTTTCTATGCAGGTGAGTATACAGATACTCGGAAATTAGTTTTCTTCCTTTCCATATTCTAGCATTGGACTTTGTCCCCCTTTTAACTGGCTATCTCGGAGGGAAGGCAGTTGTGGTTATTTGTGTCTTACGTAACAATTGAAGAAGGTACAACAAATCCAGGACCACCTTACTGCCCACTGGCCCCACGTGGACTGTGGAATATCAGCAGAGATAACATCTGCAGCATTGTTTACAAGACAGGTGGGAGTAGTGGACACATATTTAATGGGCATTACAACATTCCAGATCTTTTACTGGAACTAGGGCTGGACAAGTCATTTTGATTCAATGGTAACTGTGTTTTAAGCACTGCCTGAGCTTAGCCCTGGTCAACTTCCAGTGGGCTCGAGATACGCAGGCTAGGTGGGGCCTTGCTCTCAGAGGTCAGACCCTTTGTCTGTAAACCAAGCTTCAGCGATTGATTATGGATTGGCCAGAAGCTGGATTGATTGAATAGTTGGTGTGACCAGCCTCCTTGTAAGGAAATGAGACCCTGAATCACTGCAGATCTTCAGGCACAGGCTGAATCAACCCTTGTCATAGGGTGCCCCAGAGAAAGAGCTGGGGTATCAGAACACATTGAAGTCCTTTGTGGCCTCGAAAGTTGGTGACTCTGCAAAACCCTTTGTAATGAGATAGATGATTCCATAATATGAGGGGGGACCCAAAAAATCAGAATTTATTTATAAAGAATTGTGTATTTATTCTTACATGTTTAAACTTCAGTCACCTTCAAAGTACTCTCCATGATGCAATACACCTATTGAGACATTTTTCCACTGCTCAAAACAGTTCTTGAACTTGTCGATTTTGATGCCTTTTAGTGCTTATGCTGGTTTTTGTTTCACCTCTTCCACATTGGCAAAATGTCTCCCTTTAAGAAATTTTCCCCCCTGAGGAAACAAAAAAGATTGCTTGTGGTGAGATTGGGTGAATAGAGAGGGTGGAGCATGGGGGTCATTCTGGTTTGGGTCAAAAACTGCGGAACACTCAGCACAGCATGGGCAGGTGCACTCATAAATCACCCATAATGAAATGGGAAAACGTGTTGAAAACATCTTCAAAAAAAATTCACTGAAGCTGAACACAGCCTCTGACAGCAACACTAGCTGAAACACTGATACAGATGGGATACGAGAACAATCACCTAGCAGGGCAAGTCTACAAGGAGCTTGCCCTCCAGAAGATAATCCCCGTTGTTTTTTTTTTTTTTCTGGCTCACCCCTCATATGAGACCCTGTACCCGGCGCTTTAGTTGAACTGAATAGTAGAGGAACTATTCAGCTCCTGAACTCTCTACCAAAGGCAACAGATAAATAAAGTCATTGTTTTCAGGTTATGAAAGGCTGTGACTAAAAATGCTCATCTGCTTCTCAAAAAAGACTTCTCAGCCACCCTATCTATGTTAATAGTATCTAAACTTCCTGTAAAACCTGGAACATGTGTATGTGACTGTGGGTGGTATGTCAAACCATTTGAGTTACCTTCAGACAGGTTGTTAGGCTCAGGGTGGATCTATCAAGCTTGTGCTGCAAATCTTGTTTTCAGAGGGACCAAATGAAGGCAAGTGGGGGAAGACATCTGTCAGTGCTTAGGGAAATACTAACAGAAAAATCACATATAGAGAAAATGGCTAGTACTGGTTCTCTAATATGATTTACTAGAAAGTTAATTTGATAAATATAGGAACTGACTCGTGCTTTGAGTAGCTTCACATATGCAGTCTTTTCAAACATTTTTTTATTGTTTATTGTATTACAGTTGTCCCAATTTCCACCTTTGCCTCCTCTGCCCACCCCACTCCCCATTCCCACAGTCCATCCCCACTTCATTGTCCATGGCCACGGGTCATTCATACATGTTCTTTGACTACTCCCTTCCCCTTCTTTTCATTCCTCTCCTCTACCTCCCCTCTAGCCCCTGTCAGTCTGTTCCATGTTTCCTGGTTCTATTTTGCTTGTTAATTTATCTCACTCATTAGATTCCTTTTATAAGTGAGATCATACAGTATTTGTCTTTCACCACCTGGCTTATTTCACTGAATGTGATAATCATATTCTAACCATGTTGTCACAAAAGATAGGAGTTCCTCCTCTTTTTCTGTTGTATAGTATTCCATTGCATAAATATACCACTGTGTTTTAGTCCACTCATCTACTGATGGGCACTTAGGCTGTTTCCAGCACTTGGCTATTATAAAAAGCACTGCTATGAACATAGAAGTGCATAAGTTCTTTTGAATTGGTATTTCAGGATTCTTAGGGTACATTCCCAGCAGTAGAATTGCCAAGTCAAAAATCAGTTCCATTTTTTATTTTTTGAGAAAATTTCACACTTTGCACTGTGCCTGCACTGGTCTGCATTCCCACCAACAATGTACTAGGGTTCCCTTTTCTCCACAACCTTGTTGTTTGTTGATTATTAATGAAAGCCTCCTTGGAGAAGTGTCTATTCAGGCCTTTTTCCCACTTTTTAATTGGATTGTTTGCCTTCCTGGTATTGAGTTCAATGAGTTCTTTATATATTTTGTTTAATATATCATTGACTTGTATCATGACTTTTGTATCAGTCATGTATCAGTCATGTATCATGACTTTTCCCCTCACCAATTTAGGAAAGTTTTTCTGCCATTGTTTTTTTCAAACAGGTTTTCTATCCCTTGCTCCTTTTCTTCTCCTTCTGGATATTCCTATGATGCAAATGTTGTTATGTTTCATGTTGTCTTGCAGCTCCCTTAAACTATCTTCACCCTTTTTGAGTTTTTTTTCATTTTGTTGCTCTGACTGGGTGTTTTGTTTTTTTTTTTTACCTTGTCTTCCAACTCACTGATTCAATCCTCTGCTTCATCTAGCTTGTTTTTAATTCCTTCTAGTATATTCTTTATTTCAGATACCGTGTTCTTCATTTCCTTCTACTTCTTATTCATGGTTTCTGTGTTCTTTTTCATGATGCTGTAGTCCTCACTAAGTTCCCTGTAGATACCATCTAGTTTCTTATTGTTCCGAGTACCTTGAGTATCCTTATAACTATTACTTTGGACTCTGCATCTGACACATTGCTTGCCTCAATTTCATTTAGCACTTTTTCTAGGGATTCTTCCTTTCCTTTCAATTGGTAGTTGTTTCTTTGTCTCCCCACTTTAGATGATTCCTCTTGTTTGTCTCTGCATATTAGATGGATCTGCTTTGACTTCCTGTCTGTGGGGTGGGCTTCTGTGGTAGGAGACCAGCTGGAACCCAGTGGTGCAGTCTCCTCAGGAGTCACCCGGTGGTGATTTCCTCCTGATCTGGATGCTCTAGGGACGGCCTTTATTCAGGTTATGTGGGCTCTGTTGTTGTTAATGGGTTTTGGTTGTTGTTGGCTTGTTTGTTGGTGAGTTCTCCCCTCTGGCTTGCTAACCGAGAGTTACAATACCCACCACATGTTGTTTGCTGTTATACGGGTGCTGCCAGAACAAAAGAAAGCAACCTACCAAAAAAACCCACACCAACATAAATACCCTTCAACTACAACCACGGTCACAATGTCAACAACAAATGAGCAAATGTTAATAAAAGTAGAAATAGAAATAGAATAATAATTTTATAAGAAAGGAAAAAGAATGAGATGATTAACAAAAACAAAAGTGTTTTGGAGAGTGTCGAGAGAGGGGAAATAATAAGAGTAGGGAATAGCAACAGGTAAAGAAAAGGGAGAAAATAAAATTTAAAATATAAATTTAAAATTTTAAATATAAATTAAAAAGAGAGGGAACAAGGCAAAATGGACTAAGGGAAGAGTATAATGTGAGGTTCAAAATAAAAAAACTAGTGAAAGAATTGGGAAAAAGTAAAAATGACTACCACAGCAATATCCACAACAACGGAGCAAAGAGAAATAAAAATGGGAAAAAAATAAGAATATCATAGGAGAGGGGAAAACAATGTGAGATGGCTAGTGGAAAGAAAACTGGTTCTGAGTGGATGAAAGGAGGAGAAATTATAAGAGTGAAGAATAGAAACAAGGCATATAAAGGGAAAAATAAAATTTAAAATGAAAATAAGAAAAGGAAGGAAGAAGGCAAAATGGAATAAGAGAAGGAAATAGTAAAATATGAGATTTGAAATTAATCTAAAGTAAAAAAGAGTGAAATAATAGGACCAAAATTGAAGAAAAAAATGTTAAAAAGTAATGCAGGAGAAAAACTAATGCAAATAATTGTAAAAAATGAGGTGGAGTTTATCTCAACAGGGTTCAATTTTGCTTACTGCCTTCTCCTTCTGGATCCATCTTTGGTAACATTAGCTGGTATCCCTGTCTAGCCTTTGGCAGCCTGTTTGAAGCAACAAGCAATCCACAGTCGGTGGCTGTCTCCTTCAGGCTCTGAGGGTCCTTGCTCTTCTGCCCTGCTGGCTTTTTATCAGCATAAGGGCTGGGGATGGTTCATCTAATGTCCAACAGCACCACATATATGACCTCCACCTGCCCCTTGAGGGGACTTCTGGTGTGATAGGGAGGGTAGATCCCTGGTTCTCCCCTGGGAGTCACTGTTCAGTCTTCAGGGAAGATGGTGGGTGTGTTCCACTGCCCCTGTGTCACATGTCTTGGTCTGTCCCAGATTGTGTACGATAATGTATAGTTTCTGATGAATTAGCTGTCTGCTTCATGTCAGGAGCCAATCTGTGTAAAAGGGTGAGCTCTTTCCTGCTTGGTGCTGATAGTAGCTCTGTGTAAGAGCCAAGGCTGTGAGGGGCCCTTAATACCCCTTGCTGTGCCAATTTCTAATATCTCTGCCCTGTTGGTTTCAGTGAGGAACCAACATAGTTTGTTGCATCTGATAAAAGTTCATAAGGGGTTCTATTGGAGATTCTCTCTTTTTCCCCTGCAGATACACACCTGCCAGGGGGTTCTTGAGCTTGGTCTTACTGTTCTGCAGAGTTTGCAATCCTGCAGGTGAAGGTTGGGCACCCTTTATTCTTCCCAGAGGTCTGTGTTCTGTGGTGTGAGGAGTCCTACCTGGCTGCAAAGAATCTAAGGCACTCAGCTCTTGCCTGTCTAACTTCTAGGCCACTGCTCTTGCAGGAGATTTAGACCCTAACTTTCCATTGTGTCTTATCCCCCTGCTCACCAGCTATACTTGGTGGGGCCCTGAAGTCCTTTTGCTGTGCAGCTTTCTTATTGTCCTGCCCAGCTGGATTCAGTGGAAACAAACTGCACTTTCAATCTGATTTCTTTGCTGGTCAGGCAGTTGCGCATGTGTGCAGGGACCCTACACAGCCATGCTTAAATTTCCCTTTTAAAAACTCTCTGTGTGGCACCCACACCAAAACACCAAGTCCCTGACCAGTCCTCCATGCACACCATTCCCCCAAACAGCAAACATTCTCTCTTGCTCAGGGCTGACTGTGTCCTTCCAGGGCCGCTGACAGTTTTGGAAGATAGAATTTCTCTCTGGAACTCTCCTGGTTTGCTCTGAAGCTATGAACATGCTGTTCACTGTGTGTGTGCCGCCTGAGTCTCCCTGACTCCTTATATCCTCCCCAGTCTCTCTTGATTAGGGTTGGGGATTCTCTCTCTGTGCAGGACTGAAACCCCCTACTCTGGAAGGGGAGGGAGCTACTAAGCTGAACTTTCTGTCTGGTCTCTCCTTGGCCGCAGGTGCCTCACATAAGGTATTTCCCCTTCAACTTATAAAATCTCTTACAAAACAGTGCAAAGCATATTCGGAACTCCTTGACTTCAAAAATTCCTATCAGCTGAGATTCCATTGATTGTTCAGATCACTTGTAAGAAGATCAGCTGAAAATTTGTGCTGGGGCACAAGTAAGTGGGCTCAGCTTCCATTTATTTGGCTGCTGTCTTTGCAAGCTCAAACTTCTTTTAATTTTAACCCACAGTAAGATATATATTTATTTCATGAACATGTATACCCCTACATACACATATGTAGATATAGGAAACCAGGATTTCACAAGACAATGTTTACCCATTCTATACACTCTAATAATTTTTGACCTGTTATTTTATTTGTTTTGTTTTAGTATTTATCACAAGCCATTAAGCTGACTTCCTTACCTACTAATGGGTTGTGCATCCAATTGAAAACCACTGGTTATAGAGTTCTTCTTATTCCTGCCTTGCCCACTGCCCCCTGCTCCCTCTCTCCTCCTGGCTCCATGGCAACATTTCTCATCCCCTTAGTATAGGCCATAGAGGTAGAAAGACTTGCCTGAATTTACAATGTCCTAATTTTGGGATTTCTCATTGTATAGACATTTCTTGTTCTGCTATCTCAAACCTGCTAAGCCCCTTTGACTTTTCATTGTGTTTGGTGACTGCAATGGTATTGCTTATCTTCAACCAAAAAGATAATTTTGTTGGGCTTCAGAAAGCTGAGAGGAAGAACCAGAATGGGGCAAGAACCCAGCTACAATGAACACTCCCATCTTTCTCCCCTAGGGTCAGAACAGCCAGCAATGGTGAGCTCTTGGGTGTTTATCCCATAACAGACAGCCCATCTTGGTTAATGAATTATATGTATAGCAAATTTCCTGACTAGAGATTTAAAATAGTTGGATGTTAATTAAACTACATCTGATTTAAAGATAATCAGGAGATGTGATACTTTACCTCCCTGAACATTTTCAGCTTTCCTTTAATGCAGTTGAAACCATAGCTGAGAGCAAAGAGCATGGAAAGTTGCAAGGGGTTGGCTCCCTGGATAATTTATATCACCATTATACACAACTTCTCACTCTCTGGCAGAAATGGAGAACTGTCTGGTCCAACATCGTTGAAGCAAATGGTTCCCAGAGAATATACTATAAATTAACACAAAATGAAATTGGTCCTAAATTATTAACAGGCAATATTTCTGAATGAGCAAGAGATACCAGCTCTCTGTTCTCACCCCTGTATTTTTCTTCCTCCTTACAGGATGGCCCCGAAGCCGGACAGACTGTGAAGGTGAGTGCTTATTATGTGCATACAAGTTAATAAAGGGCAATTATGAGCACTAATAAAAACTCACAGTGAGTCATTTGCAGCACATTGCTGTTTCATTATGTAATCTTCGAGGTCAGAGAGACCCTCAGTGTTAGAGACATAAATCCTTACATTATGAACTATACCAAGCAATATGTCTCCCATTAGTTTACAAGACCTTTACCATTTGTAATACAATTATTATTGTGCAAATGCTAAAACAGAATCTAAATCAAGGAGTCCTAAAATAAAAACTGAAGTCACGAGACTTCATGCGAGGCAATGTCTAGGAAAGAGCACACATGCTGGGAGTGGATTTGTGGGTCCTATTCCAGCCTGGGCATCTTTGACAAGGCTCTGGGCTCTCAGCACAGTGTTTTGCCTCTTCATTCTGGAGGGAAGGACTCACAGATGTGGGCATCCCAGGTGGCCCCTTTACCCCTTGACCCTGCTTTTCTCTCTGTCCTCTCCACCCACAGACCTACTTTTTGTCCGTTTTTACTTAGTACTAAATTCTAACCTAATGGAGTCAGTGGAGCTCAAAGATGGGTTTTAAATGTGCTAGAAAAGGAAAGGAGATTTATTAGGATAGTCCCTGCTTCCCTAGTAAAGTAAAAGACAAAAATCCTGTCTGATTCTGAAAGCTGGGTTTTGGCCCCCTGAATTCCTATGCAGTTAGGTCCCATGCCTAAATCACAGAAAAGGCTCCCCCACCCACCCCCAGTGCTAGAAATCTGAAGCAAGTCAGGCTGGGGTATTAATGTTATACTTTGTGAAGTAAAGCTTTATGGTTCTGACCCTGGTTGTAAGTGTAGAAGATAATGTGGTAATGCTTGGTATCAAACAGTGTTAACATAGTTCTCTTTTGATCTTAGCTTACATATGGCTTTAAAGTTTAACTTAGCTGCAGTGGAACTTATAAAATAGAAAACCTAGGAAGTACTTTTGAGCAGGAATGTCCTATAGGGACTGTCAACAAATTTCAAGTAATAAAAAGATTGTTACAGACCTATGATGTGATAGAGCAGAGGGGACACATGGCTTTACCCCACTCCATTGTCCACCCTTACGCCAGGCTTCTAAATATGCAAATGCTAAAAAAGAGTATAATGGAAATAGCTTTGTTTTTTGAAACTGCTTCTTAAAATGCAAAACACAGATGTTTAAACCTGGTTACTAGTTTTTAAAAACTCAATATTCAAACGTAAATTCTAGTAATACCAGATTAGTTAGATGCATCATGGAAAATCCATCTGCTCAAATTTCTTCAGCCCTTGATGGTAACACCATACAGGCATGGCTGCTAACACAGGAGGATTACAGACCAAAGTAGGTAGAATGCACAGATTGGTAATATGCACAGGCCACACACAGCTAATGTTTATATGAACATATAGTTTATAGGATCTTGAAATTTCATTTCAGAATTCTGAAGGGGACATGAAAATCATTTCTATACAATCAGGCTTTGCATATAGACAGAACATGGTTAAGTAGTTAGTGGGGGCCAGAGACTGAGGGGTCTGGGGAGTGACTGCTGTTGGGTCAGGGTTTCTTCGTGGAGTGATAAAGACACTATGGAATTAAATATTGGTGATGATTGTGCAACTTTGTGAATAGTCTAAAAACTAATGAGTTGCACATTTCAGTATGGTAAAGGTTATGGTATTTGGGTTACCTTTCTATTAAGAATAATAAATTGAGGATTTCCGGCCAAGATGGAGGTGTAGGTGGAAATACTGTGCCTCCTCCTGCAACCAAGATTAAGGACAACAAATATTTAGAAACAAAAACACAACCAGAACAGACAGAAAATTGAACTTTACCAAAGTCTGACAATGAACCATTCATCTAGACCAGTAAGAGGGGTGGAGTTGGCGGCTGGCAGAGAGGGGCTACCACAGGAAAAGGCAGTGGCTGGCAAACCCATGTGTGGGGAGGAAACGAGCAAACCCAGTGAGGTGTGCAAGGTGGTTGGCTGACCGCAGACACACATTTGCATGCAGATAAACCAGGCAAAAAATGGGCAGTGAGACAGATGGTGCAACCCAGGGCCCCAGCAACAGGAAATAAAGCCTAAAAGCACCCATTGAAAAAACTTGTGAGGGTTGAGGTGCTGGGAGAGACTCCCAGCCTCACAGGAGAGTTTGTTGGAGAGACCCACAGGGTCCTAGAATGTATACAAGCCTACCCACCTGGGAACCAGAATCAGAAGGGCCCAATTTGCTTTTTGGAAGTGGCAGAGGGGACTGAAACCTGAGAGAAAACAGAACAAGGGCCATTGTTCCCTCTCTGACCCTGCCCCAACATACAGCCTCACACACAGCAACTGGGCTGCCCTGCCCTGGTGAACAGCTAAGGCTCCGCCCTTCAATGTAACAGTCTGACCTGACCAAAAAATGGCTGAAGCAGAAGAACAAATCAAAGCCTCAGAGCCAATACTTTTAAGCAACCAAGAGATAGTCAACTTATCAGATGCACAGTTCAAAACACTGGTGATCAGGATGCTCACAGAACTGGTTGATTTTGGTCACAAATTAGATGAACAAATGAAGGCTATCCTAGGTGAAATGAAGGAAAATGCACAGGAAACCAATAGTGATGGAAAGAAAACTGAGACTCAAATCAACGGAGTGGACCAGAAGGAAGAAACAAACAACCAAACAGAAAAGAAGGAAGTAACAAGAATGCAAAAAAATAATAATAATGAGAGGCTTAGGAACCTCCAGGACATCTTTAAATGTTCCAGCATCCAAATTATAGGGGTACCAGAAGGGGGAGAGGAAGATCAACAAGTGGAACACTTATTTGAAGAAATAATAAAGGAGAACTTCCCATTCTGGCAAAGGAAATAGACTTCCAGGAAGTTCAGGAAGCTCAGAGAGTTCCCAAGAAAGTGGACCCAAGGAGGAACACATGAAAGCACATCATAATTACATTACCCAAGATTAAAATGAAGGAGAGTATTCTAGAAGCAGCAAGAGATAAGGGACAGTCACCTACAAGGGAGTTCCCATCAGACTGTCAGCTGATTTCTCAAAAGAGACCTTGCAGGCAAGAAGGGGCTGGAAAGAAGTATTCCAAGTCATGAAATGCAAGGACCTACATCCAAGATTGTTCTATCCAGCAAAGCTTTCATGTAGAATGGAAGGGCAGATAAAGTGCTTCTCAGATAAGGAGAAGTTAAAGGAGGTCATCATTACCAAGCCCTTATTATATGAAATGTTAAAGGGACTTATCTAAGAAAAAGAAGATTAAAAATATGAATAGTGAAAAGACAGCAAACTCACAATTATTAACAACCCCACCTAAAACAAAAGCAAACTAATTAAACAGCTAGATCAGGAATAGAGCCACAGAAATGGAGATCACATGGAAGGTTATCAACAGGGGAGTGGGAGGAGGAGAGAGGGGGAGAAGGTACAGAGAATAAGTAGCATAGATGGTAGGTAGAAAATAGACAGGGGGAGGGCAAGAGTAGTGTGGGAAATGTAGAAGCTAAAGAACTTATGACACATGGACATGAACCGAAGAGGGGAATGCCACGGGGAGGGGGTGTGCAGGGTGGAGGGGAATGAAGGGGGCAAAATGGGACAATTGTAATGGCATAATCAATAAAATATATTCAAAAAAGAATAATAAAATAAGACACATATTAAGAAACAA
>PVKM010005107.1:0-49196 GCA_004027735.1 Carollia perspicillata
TGGGCTGCAGAAAGCTCTGTCTCACCTTCTTCATTATGTAAGGATACAAGAAAACGGTTATAGGAAACCTGGAAGAGTCCTCACCAGAACCTAACTATGTTGGCACCCTGTCTCAAAATTCCAGCTCCCGGAACTGTGAGAAATAAATTGCTGTTATTTATAAGCCATCCCCACAACCCCCACTCTGCTATTCTGCTATCGCAGCCCAAACTGACTAAGGCACATAAGCTGACGTATTCACTGATTCTGAGCATCAGGACACAGACGCCTTTGGGGGCCTGTTACTCCGCTACTACGCAAGCCCCAGTGACTGGGCTCCCCCATGGCCCTTAAGCAGAAACGTTACCTTGGCTACAAACAGAGGCTGGGTTGAAAAGACGAAAGTCTTATTAATGGTCTCTTTTGGACATGCAAAGCACAAAATGGGAGGCTTCAAATCATTGCTATAATTAACTTATTAACTATAATATAAAAGTGATTTTAGAAACTTTCAAGAGAAAAAATAAACGTCCTGAATAAAGTAACTAGAACAGAACTTTTTATTGGGGTGCCCTTATTTTGAGACACATAGCTAACAATAACTTTGCAAGCTATGTGCTACTAAGTTCCCATTACATATCATTAAAATCTTTATGAAACAATAGAATCCAAATCTATAATACCTAACCATGTTACAACAGGGAAATATTAGTTCCATAAAAACTGGAATAATGACAACACATTTGTTTTTTTTTCTTTCTCTAGGGGTATGTTTGTGGTACTTTATGACTTCAGGATAATTGTCCTTTTTTGTGATATAAGTATTTTCCATTAACTTAACCTGAAATGAAAGCCATTCAGAATTCAGCCCTAGAAAATGCACCTTTGCTAGAAAGACGAATACAGAAGCAATGAAATGTTCATCTTAATCACTAAACAGATTCTATTTTTCTGTCTATTTGGCCAATGGATGCTATTCACATTGAAAATTATTTGTTATTAAAATAAGAATAAATTATTTTGATATATCAAATATTAGCTTGATACAACATGTAGATTTCCCATAATCAAAATTTTTAGGAAAAAAATTAATCATCGTTCATCACATAGATATTCCTAGAAATGAATCCAAATGCAAAGAAAGCCAATGGTGCTTGGTGGTCACCCGTGGGAACGGTGGCTGGACGCACACAGTGTGGACTAGATGACTGCAATGTGTAAGAGCAAGAGGAGCAACTCTGCAGAAAAACAATGAAAACAATGACAGCTATTGTTCACTGCTCTGTTCCTGAGGTAGCGCTACGTGCTTAACATACATTACTCACACATTCCTTACAACTCCTGTGTTATTTATGTGGCATGGCCATTTTGGAGATGAGGAAACTGAGGCACAGAGGCAATTCCTAAAACTTTCTTTAGGTCAAATAACTAATAAGTTAATAACAAATAACTATCAGAGTGGGGATTTTGGAATCTGAGTTTGAATTCAAAGTTCATGATATTTCTAAAATTTATACAAATTTTACTGTCAGTTGAAAACACTAATATTTTTTAAATTCGGGGGGAAAGATACTTTTATTTTGAATACTTTTGGAACACACAGACAATTTTGGCATGTTGTGTCACTGTACACATAGCCATAAAAAAGTTCATATGTCGCTTTAAAAAACTGTAGCTGTCAGACAATAAACAACTTACCTATGCTTTCTTATTAACAAATTGCCAGTACAACATTGAGAGAGAACCTGGAGCCAGCTTGGGAGCCAAAAAATAGAATAAAAGAAAAAAATATACAGCACCCAAATCTGTAGGACTTTTGTTTTCAAATTTGCCTTTGGTGAATTCAACAGAGAGAATGCTAATCCCCAAAATAACTATCCAAATAAAATAAAAGTATGTTTCCATTCAATATAATCATTAAGTTTTCCATTTGTTTCACATACGATACAATTTTAGGAAAACATTGACTCACATCACCAAATTGTATTCTCTAATAAGTGATATTAAAATACCTATTAGTTCACTATATATTGATCCATCTGTAAACTTGAAACAAAATGATGGTAAATTACAACTATTAAGAATGCATGATTTCTATATAATTCACAGAACTTCCAATAACTATCACTGTAGGACTACAACTGATAATCCTCCCAGTAAGCCTTCTATTGAATTTGCACAATATGAACTAGAAGTCTAATTTATGTTGTCTATATTTTTCTGTCATCAATATTAATTTTACTATTTTAACTAACAATATTCAATGCCATAATTGAATGTTACATATATTACTTTAAATAGCTGTTTTTGCTATATTTTAACACTATGCCTCAAAGCACTCCCTCAAGATTAACAAATCATGCAGCCTTGTTATTTCTCCAAGGAATTTAGTTCCCAAATCCAATCACGAGGCAAGCATTTTCTGCAAGTTATTTTCATAATGAGTACAAGCTTTGCATGAAATCAGAAAGTAATACAAAACATATGTCTTTAAGAAAACCTCATTAAAGTGATACACTTCACTTACAGGAAAAACCATACAGCAGTCAAAATATCAACAATATTTACATGGGGAGTAAACAGGAATAGAAATTTCCAAATTAAAAAAATCAAATAACCAGAAACATGTTCCGGGCTTAATTCTGTAAAGAAACAATCACTGATCATAACATAAAAGGCTCTTGTTTTCCGGCATAGTCTTACCACTGAAAATGCCATGACAATGTTGAAGACAGGTGCAGCTGAAAAGTCCAAATCCTACCCAGACTTGCAAAAACAGTATTCAGACTGAAAGTTGTGTCATTCTATCTGGGTAAAGGCCCGGAGCCTATGTATTACAAAACTTCATTCATTTATTTTTAATTTTTTTATAGATGTTCAATTACAATTGTCCCCAAACCCCCTACCCTGTTATTCTCTTGGCCTCTGTATCATCCAAAAGATCATCAGGTGTGGCCAGTTTTTAAAATCATACAGTTTGACTGAGCAAGAAGCATCATGTACACTGATTTTTAAAAATCTGTCTGTCTGTGTATTATGATTAATACAGGTGAACCTAGAACTCTGAGTTCTGCACATATGAGATTTCACCTTAAATATAATATTTACACCAGTGTTCAATTTTGTCATTCACAAAATGATAAAAGAAAACAAGTTTTTTGTTGCATGTCAGTAACAAACACACTGACAGCCGCAGGCTGCACCACTTTATACAACAGCTGGCCACGATTATTAGTGTCAGTGTAATCTAGAGAGTACCGATGCATGTAGGAAAAGCTTGAGAAAAAATCTTGTCCTTTCCATGAGACTAGGAATATAATTTTTCAGCCAATTATAACTGAAAAGTGGAAACAGGAGACTTTGCCATGCAAATAATGGCTGATAATCCCTTCTTTCCCAGAAATATCCCAATTTTTTTAAATAGTAAAGTATAAGACAAGAGCTTAGTCTCCTTAGAATATCAAAAGCAACTTTCAAGAAATATTCAGGTGTCTTCTAAGTATCCAGGTATCATTAAAAAGGCAAAGCAAACTTCACACTTCACAATTGAATTTGCAATCTTAATGGTACTACTTGATTCATTTCAACTGACCTATGTGTCTCTTTTTTACTTTCCTTTTTAATAACTTTTGGTTTCCTTTTCGATTTGTTTAGTTTCTTCTGAATATAAAGGAAGATTAGCATCAGACCTTCAACTCGGCAAACCACAGTTCCGCGGTGGCTCAATTCTACAGACACTGGACTATAATTCCTATCCCCTTGGCTTCTACAAAAATAGAAGCGATAAGGCTTATGTCCTTCTCTCACTTTGAAAACATGGACATCGATGTAATTCAGAGCACATCTCTGTGCGAATTTTAATTTCTTTTTCATACAGGAAGTATTGTGATGAACAAATGTGATGCCCTTACAAATACAATTGAAAGGCGAGAACTAGAAACTACAAGAGTGGAGCTTCAAGAAATTTTACATTACAAACACCCCCACACGAGCTGACTTGTTCTCTCAGTGGCCTCTGTTTAATCCAACGGCACATCCTGCTACCTGTGCAAATCCACCACACAGGTGTCTTGGCACTAACAAAGTTGTACAAGCAGGCAGCAGGAGAAAGAGATGAGATGGAATCCTCTCTATGACCTCACCTCTGCTTGCTTTTGAAAAGCTGAAAAATATCAAAGCTAAGCCCTTTTTATGCTGGCACCTTACAAGTAATTATCTCATCGCCCACCTGCTTCCTTGGAATAGGCCTCACAATAGTTAAGCAGGGGCTCATACTCGTATATCATGCCAGTCATACAATCAGATGGGCTCACTTTCTGTTAGAATATGGAAATGAAAAACTCCACAGACTTCAAATAGCATTCAAAAAAATTGAATTTAGAGGATTTCTCCTGCACCAAGCCAAATGTTATCTTTGACTTTTCAAAGTACAAAAGAGGATTTCAGGTATTTTGTACTACTCATTGTTAAGAAGCACTGGGAAGTGTGAACCTGCAGTCCTCATGATTGCATCCATCAGAAGTACTGATGCTCGTAGGTAATCATTTAAACAGAGAAATAATGAATTCCTACTGATTGAAGTCATCGGTGTTGCCAACAGCAGTGCCCACACAAATACACAGATGCTATGCAGAAACTGTGAGCCTGAATGTCACCAATTCTCCCCATGTGTGAAAAGTTTCTTGTGTAGGGACATCACAAAGCACGTACTTTCTAGAAGTGAACAAAGCCAACTTGAAAACCTCCATCACAAAAGAAGCAGAGTAGTTCTGTATCACCATTTCCACAGAAGAGATTAGCTTATGTTATTGGAACCCACCATTAAGTGGCTTCCAGGTTCCACACTGGTCCCCTGCTCTCCAGGCTGACTCCTTCATTATCCCATCACAGCCTGTCATTCTTTGTAGTACAACTCTGACCATAACAAAATCCCTAGTGGCACAGGGGCAAGAAATGATCAAAACAGAGGTCGCTTTAAAGGTGTTTTTTGTTTATTTTCCGGGAATCACGGTTCTGATGTTCTTATTATGAGCCCAAGGGGACAGGGAGAGCAACAGATTCTCTATTGTATATACACCTAATAGCAAAAGTAACAGCACATTGAACTAGAGCCTTCCCGGGCTTAAATAGACAGCCACTTTCAGAAGCTACCTGCCCCAAAGTATATTTGAATAGCATGAACCAACATCCACAGGAACACAAACAATAAATAGGAAATGCCTTAAACCACATAATGGCACTAGTTCCTTAGTAAGGGCTGGGTAAATGTGTAAACATATATATGTGGGATCCAAGTGTTTGTTTCTTATACCCCCCAAAAAAAGAAACAAATAATTTTTCACTACTCAGGACTCAACTGCTACCCTTGGCTGTTAGAATTTTAGTTCCTCCACATGTCCAGAACCACACAGCAGGGACGGTGCATGGTGCTTTGGCTTCTACGTGCATGTCCACAGCATTCCTTGTTAGCGTTGTGAAGATGAGCTACCACATTTAAAAAACACTTACTTGGATTATGTATCATGCTTATTGTGGCACATAAGTTGAGTTCTTCCTAATACTTGTAATGTCACAAGGTGGCCTTCCCTATTGAGGACATTTACACACTCACTTGCTAATCTTGAAGGAACATCAATTTTTCTGCTCATTCATTCTTTTATGAGCCATCTGAGGCTAGCTCTCAGCAAGAAACTAGACGAAATTCCAAAGATACAGAAGTCAATTCCTTTTCAAGATATTATTGCTTGCGCTGCTTTATTTTTAGAATATTGTTGGGAAATTTGAGTTTGAAAGGTATATTCAATAAAGCATAAGAATTAGCAATGGATGGCAGAGACTTTCTTAATCTCTTTCAAACACTGATAGAACTGGCTCTTTTTAAAAGCAAACCTCAAAGGATATATAATTCTTTTAGTAAAGACAAATTGTGTGTGTGTGTGTGTGTGTGTGTGTGAGTGTGTGAGTGTGTGTATGTGTGTGTGTGTGTGAGAGAGAGGATGAGGAGGAGTGGAGGAGCAATATGGGGAAGGGGGAGAGAAAGAGAAAGAGAAAGAATATGGTACAAAACTCACCAAACACATATTTAAAAATAGGCTTAAAATATACCAGTCAGGAGCAATAACCAGAACAGCAAACATATCCAACAATCTGACTTTTCACTCAATTTAATTAAAACTCAAAGACTTTTGGTGGCATCTTTCGGGCTAGAGAACTTATATGGAGTACTGCCTTACTGTCGGAGAAAGAGGCTTAGCTCCATTCTCTTGTCTCTGCTAGCGGTTAGGGCTACGCCTAAGGAGTAACTGTTGAGTTAAGGGTGATCTGAACACAAATTCAGAAATTATTTGTGGTTCGAAAGAAATACCTATAGAAAAAAACCCTTATTATCATGGGAGTTTTTATTCATTATTCATTATCATGAATGAATACCCAGTCTAAAGGTTAAATAATTATGAATATCATTTTTAGTCCATCATGAGGTGTCAGTACCATCTTTCATGGGTTTTTTTTAGCTTTTGTGTTGCAGTGTTCAGTGTATAGTTTATTATAGGATCATCTTTCATCTCTTGGTTATAAAACATGAATGTTTTGGCCACACCAGATTTCAAAGAGTAATCAAATAGGGACACATGAAATAAACTAACAAAACCTGCCACTAATTAGTGCCCTCATATAATTAATTGAAGTTAAGTCTTGTTGAAGATACAAACTGCGTAAGATACTCAAATAAAAAGCCAAAAGTAGTTTTTCAACAAATACGTATTAAATCTGTTGTAGACAGGCACCATTGCAGGTCCCGTGACTCCAGCGGAGAGAACTAGACCCACGCTCAGGGAAGCCGGCTGCTCGTGCAGCACTTTGCAAGCCCGCAGAAGACGAGTGGATTTGCTTCTCTGCTAGATGGGGAGCTTCAAGGGGGAGTGACATGATCTTACTTATATTTTAAATATATTACTCTACATATTCCAAAGAGGGTGAATTGTTGGGTAGCCACAATCTAAGGAAGAATTCTGAAGAGCTATCAGGCTGGCTTGGACCAGGAGGTTAGGAGAAAGACAAAGGACAGATTTGGGATATGTTTTGAATACAGCAGGAGACCCCAAACCCCCTCCCTCCCAGTCAGGTTGGTGGAAGCCCCATGCTTTACACCTGAGCTCCACCCCCTCTTCCCGAAACCTGCCCTGATCTGTGGAAAAATAGTCTTCCACAAAACTGAAACCCATCCCTGGTACCAAAAATGTTGGGGACCTCTCAATAGGATTCATCATAGCTGGATGGTGGAATAAATGTGGGGAGCAAGAATAATCACGCCAGTACTAAAACGGGGAAGACTGGAAGTAACCTTGTGGGTGTGGGGTTAATGCGGTTTTGTTTCAGCCCTGTTCTGTTTCACATGGCTAGGCACACCAGTTCTTGGTGTTCTATCAAGCAGTATACAACACTACCCTCAGGTTTATGACAATTTAAGGGAAATGAGACTAAACTTCTTAAGTTATATTTTAGAAACCATTTTATCAAACTCATTTTTTAAGCATCCTGGCTTAGACAAAGTTGCATCTCTGCAAAAAGATGGGTAAACTGAAAAGTAAAATGAACACAAGGACTAACACCCTTAGGCAACAGTGTCTTACACCTCAGTGTTAAAAATGATCCACCCTCCAGATGAAATCACTGAATGACTGAGATAGATGGAACCAAGTGAAAAGAGAACGAATCTCCTAACCCTCTGACTAAGCTGACTTCCATCCTAGCACAGGTTATTCAAGTGTAACATGACTATTTAGTTAGAAAGAGAAATCAGAGTGAGAACATAGTTCTTGGATATTCTTGTTCTCATCCCAAGCCACTGAGACCTTTAAAATCCCTCCCACCAGAAAGACACAGAGGACAGGGCAAGAGCTAATACAAACTAATCCAAGATACTCCTTTTGATACTAGGAAGTGCCACATCTCCTATAGTATTATGGGAAACAAAGAAAAGCAATGTAGGTCAGTGGAGAGAAGATAGAAAGAAATAGAGACTGAAATCTGAAAAAAAAAAAGCTACAAATACCTTATGCTAAACACTCCTGCCTGAAGACTTCACTATTACTCAAGTATTGTTCCCTTCTGTGTACTAGACATTTTTCAAAGTTAGTCTTCTTCTACTTAATCTTCACATCAGCTCTATGAGGTAGGTATTATTACTATACAGTAGATGAGAAAACTCATGCTCAGAGAAGGTAACGTGTAGCATTGCACGGTAAGTGATAGAGCCAGGGTTTCACTTTAAGTCTGTTTAACTTCAAAATTCATGTCAATACCTCGTTATTTTTTTAGTAATTCACTAGATACATTTCTGATGACACAGTAGGCACACAGCACATCTTAAGTTATCTGCCATCATAGAGTGGCAGGCGGACTCAGACGGCACTGAGACCACCTTTCTGTGCAGTGACCATACAGACAAGTGTGAATTTCCCTATAAAATGGTGAGAAAGCAAGGACTGTTTATACTGATATGAACCAGCCCACACATGTGCACATTGCTAAAACACATTAGATCTCTTTATGTCTTAATTATGTCACATGTTTATGATAGACGTGTTTTTAAAGTAAGTGTGCTGAATATGAGGTTGGGTTGGTCCATTCAAAGTTGATTTCATTTGATGGACTGGGCTAGCAGAGCATTTTGTAACCTCTACTTTTCACTAAATGTACAATAACTAGCAGATGCAACAATGATTAAGTCTATGGGTTATTATCCATTTATTTCCCTGAGTTGAGAGAAAGAGAGGGGGAGAGAGACTGTGTGGCAAAGCCCAGATTGACTATACAGTTTTGTGCCTGGGAGGTGTATAAACCACCACAGCATTCCGGTCAGCAGGATGGAACAGGCAGAGAGATTTTTCAGCATATGTTATTAAGTGAATATTTTTGCACTGCAAAAATTCTCATACTTACAGTTGCCTAATCTTGAAATAGAAGAGCTCATTTAAAAAGAAAAACAATTTTAATCCCTTCAAATTCCAGTCTCTAATGAAATTTAATTGTTTAGGAAATGTTATGTCCTATGAACTTATGCATATCATGAATATTCATAGATGGTGATAAAGGTTGTTAATTTGGGAGCATTTGTAGTAACACATGATAAATGTCAAAGCTTTGCTGGTGTGGCTCAGTGGATTGAGCACTGGTTTGTGAACTGAAAGGTCACAGGTTCCATTCCCAGTCAGGGCATGTGCCTGGGTTGCAGGCCAGGTCCCCAGCAGGGGCACATGAAAGGCAACCACACACTGATGTTTCTCTCCCTCTCTTTCTCTCTCACTTCCTCTCTCTCTAAAAATAAATAAATAATATTTTTCAAAAATAATAAGTGTCAAAGTTTTGTCATCACTACCAAGTCCATAGAAAATAAGAAATTCTATTTCCCTCTTGCTTTTGAAGTCAGATATTTCATTCATCACTTTATTTTCACGAACAGATAGCATTAAGCAAGCTTACATAAGCAATAGTCACATCTAGTGCATCCAGAATCCTTTCATTTGCATAATTTTTAACTATTCAATGTCTACAGGAAACTTGTCAAACATAAAAGATGGACATGTGCCATTATATTTTCAGTTACCAAGCCCTGTACCAAGAATACAACAGTCTTGTTCATTGTCATTAATGAAATGTTTGCGTAATGACAGCAGCTATCTATCACTTGAGTACTTACTATATGCCAGACACAAATGTACTACCTACATGGTATATTATATATACTGTCAATCATTCAATGTACTAAGTATTCCATCAGAAGAGAAATAAGAAAAAAGCAGTGGCCATTGTGGCGGACGTGCTAGCTGTCCAGCGAAATTGGTTGTTCTTAATTCTAAATGTATATGGATGCTAACATAGACACTGTATATGCCCAGGCTCCCTTGCAGTTAAACGTGGCCATGTGCCCACACTCTTGCCAATGGAATGTGCATAGAAGCCATGTGTGCAAATTCCACTCCCATGTTTGAGTGGAAATCAGTAGACCCAGATTAGACTCTCCCCCTTCTTATAGCTACGATGCCATTTCAGCCCTGTTCCTAAGTAAGGAGCAGAACTGCCAGACAAATAAAAACATTTAGGGCTGTTAGTTAACCACTATTTTCATGTCTATTCACTGCAGCAGCTTAGCCTACCCTAGTTAATAGATCATACACACACTTATGGTCATAGGTATGTATGTGTATACATTCCCACATGTATACACATGTGTATGTTTTATAGTCAATAACCACCAGGAGCTTTTATTTTTACTTTTGTAGGTTTATTGATCCATTAAGTTCTAAAATAGTGAGTACAGACCAGAATACCAAGAACACCCACATGAACTACAAATAAAACTATTGTTTTCTGATTATTGCATCATTAATGATAAATAATGTAATTATATGGTCTTGAGCTAGAATTTCATAGTTTACAAAATATTTCAGTGACATTTTTTGTTTGATCCTTATTATACTCCTTTTACTCTGTAGATAACAAAATAAAATTCAGAGCAGTTAAGTGACTTGCCAGATAGTACATAGCCCTCAAGCGGCACAGGAGGCCCTCAACCGGAATCTGGGCTCTTCAGACCACACTCTACCTACCGCCTCCTTGGTCCGGTGTTTCTAACGTTTGAGTTGGTAAATCCACCTAATCTGAACTGTTCATTTGAAAAGAAGGGAATTTTGCTGGTGGCTTTTTTTTTTAATTAAAAATTAGCTAAGATCAGACTTTCCTACATCCATATATTTGAGTATGCCTGGTGTATTTGTGGTTTTCTTTTCTTTTCTTTTCTTTTAAGATTTTATTTATTTATCTTTAGAGGGGAAGGGAAGGAGAGAGGGAGAGAAATATCAATGTATGGTTGCCTCTCGTGCGTCCCCTGCTGGGAACTAACTGGCCTGCAACCCAGGCATGTGCCCTGACTGGGAATCAAACCGCAATCGCCTTGTTCGTAGGCCCGCACTACATCCACTGAGCTACGCCAGCCAGGGCTGGTTTTCTTTTTTAATTAAATTTATTGGGATGACATTGGTTAATAGGATTACATAGGTTTCAAGTACACATTTCTATGATATATGATCTGTATGTTGCATTGTGTGCCCACCACCCATTTTATCCCCTATATTTGGCCCCCTTTACTGTTTACTACCCTCCTCAATCCCTTCTTTCTGGTAACCACCACACTGTTGTCTGTGTCTATGACTTGTATTATTCTGAAAAATCCAATTGACCTATGTAGAGAAACAGACAAAAAAAAAGAATAATTTTAAAGTTTAAAATCTCTTAGGAAAAATTCTCCAAATTATCTTTAGGTTTTGTTAACAGTGTAACACAGTGAGATTTAAGGCAGTGGAAATAAAAATTGATTTCTTAAATAAATACATAAATATTTCTAGTGAAAAATCTGTATAACTTTTTTGAAAATCACATTTCTGTCCTGGATTTCAGAAAAGTTTTATTATTGAGATGACAGTTGGGACAGTTATATTTTTTCTGCTTTCTAAGATATCTTCCTCAATAAAATCTAATGTTTTCCTCGTGACTCTTCCAATTTCTTCTTTGCTACAGTTACATGCCGCACATAATTCTGTGTGCGCGGAACCTTCCAGAAGCATTCCTCACCAATCTCACATCATCTTTAAACAATACTTCCCCTATCTCTCAAAAGAAAGAAAACAACAACTTCTACCAATTCTCTATGCTGCTAAATTAACCAGCTGTTCTAGTGTTATATGGAACAAAAAGCAGAAGGAATAAAGATATAATTTATTCCTTTACCCCGTAAGTATCCTTGCGGGCTAGAATTCAGATAAGACAGTTTTCCTGAAGGCCCTGAAGGTGTAAATAGCTGCTCAGGGCCACATCAAAGTCTCTGGGAAAAAATAATATGAAACGGGAACCTCCAAAGAGGAGGAAAGAGCTCAAAAGTGGAATTCTGGTAGAAATGAAGCCTCATTGAATTTCAGATTCCTGCAGTATATTAGTCTAGATTTAGGTGATTAACTTTCTGAAACATTTAATATAAATGAAAATATTGCATATTCTTCAAATCCTAGATAATTATTTATGAATCCATCAACCATAAAAGGAATTATTCAACACTAGATAAATTATGAAATTCATTAATTAGCAACCTAGAGAATTATTGTTGGCTGACTCAACTAGGTCTCTGCTTAAAACCAACAGTTTAAAGACATTTCTTTGAATTAATTTGACACTAGTGATTTCAGAAGCTACAAAACATATGTACATGGTTGAAGGAGATGCCTTTATTCTGTGATCTGTTTTCATTAATTGAAGAAATATTCACTGATATTTTGGATCAAAGTCATTGCATAAGCTATCTTTACATAAGAGTAGATTAAAATTTAAAGTTGACTCTTAAATTAACAAGTAGTGATTGTTTCATTACAGAAGAGGAAATGCTTGGGAGCTTCTTTCTGGACTGTTAAGGGAAAGTGCTACTGTTGGTGAGGAAATGAGGATCAGCAACGAGTGTGGCTCATTTCTGGGAAGCAATTTATTTCAATGACTGGATCATTACATCCTTCGAAAGTTATGCAACGGACATTCTAAAGCTTGAAGAAACTTGATAAAGATATACAACCTCATTTCTCCCTTAGCTGGCAGGATCCCACTTTTTCCAGTTCTTCCAAACTCTGACAACTTATTAGTACTTTTCAGTATGGCCTGTCTTGTTTCCAGATCTTTTTCTTATTGTCCCATGTACTCCCTCACCATGGTCTCATCTGCATCCATGAATTCAACTGCCATCAATATGCTGATTGTCAAAATCCACATCTTCAACGCAAACCTCATTCTAACTTCCCAGCCCATATTTTTAAGGGGAAGGGTTTTTTTTTTTAAGATTCTTAGATCTTTTATTTATTATTAAATAATAAATAATTTATTCTTAGGTTATTTATTCTTAGAGAGAGGGGAAAGGAGGGAGAAATAGAGGGAGAGAAAGATCAACAGGTTACCTCTTGCATGTCCCCAACTGGGGACCTGGCCTGCAACCCAGGCATGTGCCCTGACCAAGAATCGAACCAGTGACCTTTTGGTTTGCAGGCGGGCATTCAATCCACTGAATCACACCAGCCAGTAGCCTAGTGCATGTTTTTAAAACCTCTACTTCTATATTACAGGGACCTCAAAATTGACATGTTGCAAATTTATTGTCTCCACTCCCACCCCCCACACAAATAATGTTAGCCCTCCTACGTTCTCTCTCTCAACCACTGGTTTCAGTCTTCTCCTTTAGTATTCTGGGTACATTCATGAGTACCTCTGGCCTTCCCATCACCAGAGCAAGGCCATGCTTCACAAGGAAGAGGCAAGAATCCTAAAATCCCCCACTGCAATTCACTTTGGCCTCTGGAGATCTATGAAGCCCAGTTTATGTACATGTTTCACAAGTTTTTCTTGAAAACAATTCCTAAAGTTCCAACTATCGTCCTTCTGTTGAGTCAGGTGGTCTGAGTCAGACTCTATTCCCAAGGCCATGTTGTCATTTGCAACTGCCCCTCTCACCAAGATTGGCTCTCCAGGAACCACACTTTCTCCAAAACAGCCTATTCGTGCAAACAGAAGCCTAGACAAACTGCTGGCCTCGCACACCCAAACATACTTGGATCTCTGCTTCATCTCCACTATCACACACACACACATCTGCAAACTCAAAGTCTGCATTTCCCATCACCTCTCACTCACCTGCATCCCTGTTGCAGAAGCAGGTAATAAACTGACATAAGCAAAGGAACAGGAATTCAAGATGTCAAAGTTTACAAATATATACTTTATCAATTAATTTCAAATTATTTAAAATCTGAAAGTTCTGTGAGGGTTAAAGTCAATATTGTGGTTTGATAAATGTTTAACAGCATGCTGTTACTAAATCTATGATTTACAATCTGTATTCCTGACTCAAATTAATTCTAGGATATTCAGATTAATCTGGTCCAATTTAATCACTTTCTTCAGAAGAAGCTGCTCACAAAAAGTAAATCAAGTAGCACACTAATGACAAAGCCAATTACTTAATCTCTCTGCATTAATTTTCTACTGCAACATCACAAATTACCACAAACTTGGCCACTTAAAACACTACCAGTTTATTAGCTCATAGTTCTCTAGGTCAGAAGTCCAAGCACGGAGACACTGGTTTTGGTGCTCAGGCCTCACGGACTGAAATCAAGGTGTCAGCCCACCTGTGTCATCATTTGGAGCTCGGCTGCTTTTCCAAGACCATGTAGATGTGGTAGAATTCAGTTCCTTGCCGTTGTAGGACTGTGTTGCCTATTTCTTTGCTGGCTCTCAGCTAGAGGTTGTTCTCCTAAGAGCCACCCACAATTCCTTTCCACGTGGCCCTCTCCATATTCAAAACAAGCAACAAATATTCTCTCTTATGTCAAAAAAAAAAAACGATTTTGACTCACTCTGAACCTCATTCTCTAGAGAGAATCCAATCGCTTTTTAAAGACTCACCTGATGAGGTCAAGCCCACAGTAGGTAATTTGCCTTTCTGAAAGCCTGCTATATTCACGGCTCAGGCCCACATTTGAAGGGATGGGTTATATAACAAAGCACCCAGAGGGTAGAAATCTTGTGGGATACCTTAAAATTCTGTCACTACATTACCCTTCCTATTTATAACAGTTCTTTCCTATCACATAAGCATGAACTAGACTGAATTACCCCTTGGGCAGGGACATAGTAGAAAACAGGAAAAGGAATCACAGAAACAGGGCAGAAGAATTTGTGCTACTGTTACGGCTTTATTGATTTGCCACATATGTGAACTTTACAAAATTCTAAAACCTATACATCATTCAGTGTGGATCTATTAAAGCTGAATTTCTCTGGCCCAGTTTCACAATTTATAAAACAATGATTTCCACTTTGTATGACCATACATTCACACATAACACGTTTATATTATAAAATTTACCTGGTACCAGAAAAGAAAAACAATGGTCTCAACTTTATGTTAATATTCACAAAGAGTAGCCTCATAACCATCTCATGAAAAAGCAGCCTCCTGCGCCTTTGACAGTTGGTCTATTTGCTCTCAGCATCAAAACCTTACCCTATACAATGATTCTATTTGTAGAATTATTATAACATCTTTGCAATTATTTAATCATTTTAACTTTTCTGGTTACCTCTACAGTTACTGTCACATTAATTTTACAATTTAAAAAATCCATGTGAAACACATAGAGCATATATTACATTTCTCATTACATGGGTGGGAAAAAAGAAGCCTATGTTTGGGAAAAGTGAAAGGATTTTTCCTCTGCAAGTTAGAAACAGAACCAAGAGCAGATTCCAATTTACTTTTCATCTGGCCTGAGGCACTTCCTATTCCGCCATTGCTCCATCATCTTTAGTAGTAAGCAACGGTTTTATTTTTAAGTGTACGAACATCACATCTTGTTTACCTGGCTTTGTGCGGGGCCTAGCACAGGCGGGGCCTGCTGATGCTGTGGACCTAACACCTAACAGTAACTATGGGTCCACTGTGTTCTACAGCTTTTTTTTTTCCATGAAATCCTGCAACGACCATTTAAGGGTAGGTGCTATTATTATCCTCATTTTTAAAGTGAGGAAACTAAAAGGGGAAAATGCCCAAAATCATACAGAGTAAGTAATAGAGCTGAAATTGAAACTCTTAAAATGTGGTTCTAGAATCGAAGCCCATAAGCAGTGGTGGACTCTACTGCCTCAATAAACATTTGCTGAATGTCTTCTAAACTCCAGGCACTAGGGATTTATTTTTTATGTTTGTTATTAGCAAATAGTACAAACTGAAGCGGCAATCTGATCTGACTATGATACAATCTGACCCGAATCATCTCTTTGGGTAGTGAATGCGCTGCCACAGTTTTCACAATGACAGTGACACTTCCTCCTTCTAACACTCCTGTTATCAGAAGAAAGTTTTTATTTGTACAGGAGTTACAGCATGCTTACTGGACAACCCCCCAACTCACAATCCAATTAAATATTTCTCTGGGGTACATGCCAAACATACCAGGTTTTTAGCTTTGGCAAACTCTTTGAATAATACCTCTCCTCCCCACCATCAAAGCAAAACAAACTTAGACATCTGAGTCTGAACAATATTTTTTATAATGGCAAACTGAAATCATATTTGACTGCAAAGATTTGTACATTCTTTACAAATAGAATTTTATTCTGCCATTAAGAACTTTGGTTTGTCTCCCAGAGTTTTTGTTAAAAATTGTATTTATGTATTTTTAGACAAAGGGGAAGGGAGCACCGATCAGTTGCCTTTCCTACACACTGACAGGGTCTATACCCGCAACCCAGGCATGGGTCCCGACTGGGAATCGAACTGGTGACCTTTCACCTTGCAGGACAATGCCCCACCAACCAAGCCACACGCATCAGGGCAGTCTCCCACAGTTTTAGCATAAAGCAGAAAACTATGTCTTACATGTTTTAAATACACTTTTTACGCAGCAATGGCCAGACAGACAGTGGATAAACTAGTATGGATGTATCTTTAGTACACTAGAGTCTCAATAGATCTCGGTCATTAAAATATCTAGACCATTAAAATTTTCAGTAGCCTCGGCATTTATGTGACATTTTTCATTTTTACCATCGAATTTCAATTCTTCCCACACTGCTGACTGTTATTTGGAGAATGCTTTATTCTCATGTGTGTGCTTCAACAGATACGTATAAGAAGAGATGCATCAGTATTCCTAGGGTGTTCCTAAACTCAACTCCAAATTCAAGAGATTTATGGCTTAAGTATGAGTACACAGTATATTTCCAGAAAAGCCAAACTTTCATCAGAATCGGTACTAGGTGTGCAAAGAAAGACAAAATCATCTAGCAACTGCACTCCATTCTTCTAATATTTCTCTCACTTTTCTCTAGTCCATTCATTCCCTCCAGTAATGTTCAAGTCAAGTTTACAGGAAAGCTTTTGTAGAGCACAAAACCACTTCCCAATTATGTGCTTCATACTTAAATACCTAACAGCTTATCTAATACTTGTTTAAATAATGAACCCAATTATGGCAATCATTAGCATGCTTCCATTTGCTCTTCTGTAATTATAGCAATACAGTACCAGTGCAGAGACATGACACGAGTGATGCTGAAGAGAGCAGAACCAAAGCATCTTCACCAGAAGTCGGAGGGGTCTCTTGGCATGTTTACTAAGACACAGTTTAAAATGCTGGCCAAAACCTGAGAGCAATGTTTGGACATGAGTTTTCAATAATTTTTATAAGAGAAATTCAGCTCCCCAGAAAAGGGGGAAAAATAATAGTCAAAGGCGAGAAAATACATGGGTAAGGAATTTCAGTTTGGGGAGATGAAGAGTTCTAGAGATGGACGGACGGCGATGACAGCACAAAGCAAATGTACTTAATGCTACTGAACTGCACGCTTCAAAGTGATTAGCATTGTAAATTTTATGTCATGCATATTTTAACATGAGTTTTAAAAACAGAATAGGGTAATTTCAGATATTGAGAAAGGCTAAGCAGGGCAAAGTGATAAGAGCAAGGATGGGGACAGCATTCGAGTGAGTTAGAGTACTCCGAGGAGGAGACATTTTTTTTGAGAACTGAACAGTGAAACTCTGAAACTCGAAGACCTGGGTGGTGGGTTAGCATTTCAGGCAGCAGACAGAAGAGCAAATGCATGGGATCTGCATTTGAAGAACTAGAAAGAAGGCCCAGTGGGAGGAATCCCAGGAATGTGTTGATAGGGGATGACCTACTAGGTAGGCCTCATAGGGCCAGGAAAGCCGTGTGAATTTTCTTCTAAGGACACTGAAACCTCAGGAGGTTTGGAAGAAATGGAATTATGTGATCTAATAGTTGGTAAAAGATTGTTTGGGCCGTTGCATAGAAAATAAATCATAGGAGGGCAAGAATCAAAGCAAATTCATTAGGAGTTAGTACAGAGTAGAGATGATGATATCTTGCAATAGATGACAGTAGTGGAAATGGAGACAAATATGTACATTTAACATAGGTTTTGATGGCAAAGCCAACAAATCTGGCTGAATTATTTACAGAGAGTAGTCATACGCATACATTGCCTGTCCAGCTGGGACAAAACTGATTTCTGCCCATTATCCCAGCGCCCTGCACAGTCAGGCCTCTTTATTCTCAGCCTTACCCCAGTTTAGACAATAAACCATATAGTTGCCCTAGCTATGGGGCATGAAATACAAAAGACTCAAAAATGACTCTTCGGCTTGACTAACAAGAAGTTTATGGTGTTGGTGTTTCAAAATGGTGTATTAACAACATCATTAAGGAAGGAAAAAATATAGGTAGAACTTTATATTCCATGTGTTACATTCATGAGTCATTTTTATCCATTCGACAATCCCATGCTCCTCCTTCTATTCCAATGCAGTAGATAGGTTTACATCTGAGAACTTCAGAAGAAAAAAAAAGTAAGGCAAACTCAATTAGCCAAGTAAAGGATAGTTCAAATAACTAACTGCCTGGAAAATAAAAAAAAGAGAGCAACTTTCAGGAGGGAGCAGCACACACAGGAGTAGCTGTCACAATGCCCGCCCGTCCTCCTGCTCCTGCAGTGACAACGTTCGTGGACAGTCACCTTTCCTCTGGCAAGGCTGTGGTAGAATAAGCTTTAACCTGGACCCTGGAGCCTGCAATGGGTTTATGCCACTAAGTGTAGTCGCAGGACAGACTCTCAAGAAAAATCTCAGGGAAAAGAACTCTAAATAGAGACTTCTTACTCCACAGGAAATGGCCCTGGCAATGGATAAGCAAAAACATCAAAAGTAAGGAACTAGGGCTACAGAAGAATTCTTTTTCTGAAGGAGGATCATGGCACAGAAACACCTTATATCTAGGTAATTAAACATGATGGATAAAATCCTATGTCAGTTAGAAGTCAAGAAACATGTATGGATAATTGTAAGTTGTCAAGGCGCGTCAGGTTTATTATAATTTTGCATTCTGGGAAAAAAAATTCAGGTTGGTGTGGCCTGAAGAATTGCCTACTCTCTAGCCTCCTCACACAAAAAGGCAAAACTTATAAAACATTACTGCTTTTTCTACCCTTTATCCAAAGGAAAGCAGCAGCAATGAAAAAAAATCCTCTGAAGTTTTTCCTTAATTCTAAAGTTCCACAGATTTCCTCAAGGCCGAAATAGAATTTCAAACCAACCCTGAAGTAATTGTTAAACCAAATTAACACCAAAGCTCACCACTAGAACCACTTCCCTTTATTAATATTTGAAAGCCAGTTAGTTAAGACTAAAGCCTCTTACTACAAAATGAACCGACATATTTTTTACTTGATGGATAATTGACTGGAGGCTCGCAGTTCACATGACCTGGGTAAAAAAGCGAATAAAGAGATTAGTTGTGTTTCAAAGAAAACTGTACTTCCCCTGCTGCCCGTAATTTCTAGGCTATTTAAGCCTCAGTTTTGTGAACTATCCACATTCTATGGTTTCCTGTATTACCCTAAATGGAAGAATCCTAGCAGTGCCCAAGGACTTGATGCTGATTTTTTAAATTTTGGTAATTGGTTTTCTCAGTTAATAGCCTCAGGATGAGCCAAACAGGATATGAAGAGCAGCAGGACCTAACTAGAGTCTAAATTCAGCTGTAACATCATGACGAGTAAGGGAGGAAGGAGAGAGAATATGAATCCCTTTAGGCCAATTGAATCTATTCTATATTCCTGTTTACTTGGTCCAATCTCTCAAATATATATGGTTCACAGAAGTATCTGAATGATCTTTAAACACCACTGAGCTGAAAGAAGTAATTGCGAAAGAATTATTAAAATTGAAGGTGACGTGAAGTGCACTATTTGTTCAGGTTTTCAAGATCAACAGCTGTGGGTAACGCTGGATTAGGCTTTTGTCTACACAAATACCATTCATCTTGCACCATCTTTTGCTTTTATTCCCTTAACAGAGTTCTTTAACCACAGATATTTCCACAAACCCGTCAAACCTCAGTCATCATTGTATCCTGACTCTAAATTAAGCAGGATATCTTTTAGATGTTATTCTCTATGAGTTATGTGCTACCTAAATAATAACAATTTTCACAAGACTGCCTGAATATTATGTTCCACTCAAAGCTACCTTCAGGCCCTTGCAGTGACTGCTCATTTCACTTAACGTTAGAGTCTTCCCTAGTTTCACATTCAGTCCACATTGTCTTTTTCAGTGCATGAAATTTCAACATGACTTCAAAACAGTCTCTAACCTCTAGTCCAGAGGAGTTAAACTCCTGGAGAATTCAAAAATTTCAATTAATGGACGGATTTGAAAGCTTTCTCTACAAATAAGTGATTAGCTATAGGAATGTGGACTCTGAACAAAATCTCCTGGCAGGCATTCATACAGGCATAATCTGATAGAAAGTTTTCAAACGCCACCACAAAGTTACCGAAATTTTACTGCACAATCAAAGAAATCAGAAAATGAAATATGTTTCTAGCTTGGAAAATAAAGACATTTACAGTTTAAAGAACAGTGGGGTTTTTAACTCAGAAAGAGAAAGAGCTTTGCCTCAGGCCTGAGAATAAGACATTTTCCTTTGACAATCAAAACGAAAGTGGAGGCTGAAGTGGAGTCACCACTAATCCAAGTGCTTACGCCACAAGGTCAACTGAAAAACTAGTCTATTCTCTACCTCTTTTCCACAACCATTTAATCATTCCTTTTTCTCTCTTGTTGAACAAATATTTTTTTCTAAACAAAAAAAAGTAAAACCATTGCAACCTTCATTTTCCAGAGAAAATATTCTCAGAGCAAGAAGAATGAGCAAAGGTATCTCTTTTTTCATTGTTTAATCCTTTCCAGAAAGCTGCCACTTTTATTTAAACATTTCATAAATCCTTCAGAAGATAGCCAGCTTGGGCCTGAATTCAATTTATAATTAAGACTGGATAATGCTGGCAAAGCTGGATTCATTACTATATATACATACATACATACAGATATTTGTGCCTGTTCTCCATTACTTTGACATTTTCAGAAAATCCGAACAAAAGATTTAAATATTCATGCATGTAGTATACCAAAATTAATCAAACAGGCATTGTTAAGTGCTTAATACGTGCCAAGCATTTTGCTAGGTGCAGACACATCCTTTTCTTATCTCAGGTGCCAAGACAAAGACTTGGCTTGAAGTCCCAGTATAAGTCCCACGTTTCTCATCCAAATTTTCTGCAACTATTCCAGTCCATAGTGATTTCTTCCCCCCTTTTTCTAAGTAACTATAGCTTTTATGTCTATATTTCTCATTTTAACTCAAGGCAGTGAATGTCCATTTGATATTAAATAACATCATTACAGAGGTTGGTACAGGCTTAGCTCAGAGAAGATGTATGTTAATTTGCCTCCCTCTTTAACATAATTATATACTTCTATAAACACATGAAAATCCATTATATAATGATTCTCCAGACACAGGCCTTCACATTTTTATGCCATGCACTTTACAATCTTCTTATCACTAAAGGGTGGAGAAGAGGAGGATTGCCAAACTACCCATAAAGAACCGATAGATCTGGAATTGCTAGAGGTCTAACCCAGTAATTCGGATCTTTTCTCATCATTCCTATCTCCAGTGCAATATAATGTGAAGGTCCCAGATGAACAGCCACACCTAGGTGATTCCAGTCCCTGCCTATTCATATTCAATGACTGTCGAACTGAAAGCAAAGGGCAAGCTCAATCACAATACTTTTCCATAACTGTTTCAGACCTGCTTGCTGTACAGGCAGGAGATTTGAAGAGTTGCTAGTAAGTGTTTGAGGGAGTTTCCAATGCAGTGTAAAGCACTCTAACCACCGTCAACAGACTATCAATTTGAGTGGCACATTATTGTCAACTGATCATTATCTGGTGTGATACTGGGCAAAAACACTGAACCCTTGAACATTTAAAATCATTTTTAAAAGGATAAATAATACCCACTGCTACAACTACCCTCCTATTGGTATCAGACTCTACCTTCTTTCTTGATAACATGGACCAGCCTGTGCTTCCAGATACAATCTACCGTCCATTTGCACACCAGTCCCACCCCCGACCCCGCACCTGCTCAGGAACATCGATCCAGCCCTTCTTCCCGCACTCTTACATGAGCAAACTGTCCTTCTATTAGATCACTACCACTGACACACAAATAGACTGTGATTTCTCCCATTTTATTTAAATTAAAAAAAAAAAACTTTCTCAACTATATTCCCTGGTACCTTCATCTCCTAATCACCTCATTTCTCGCCGACCCTTGACAGCAAACCTCCGTAAAGGCGTTGTTTAAACCCCTCTCTCCAGTGTCCAGCCTCCCGTGCTCCCCAGTCGGCCTTTCATTCCCTCTGAAACCACTGGTATCAAGGTGATAAATGACTCCCTACCTTGATCAATTCCATGGTCAGTTTTCACTTTCCATATTACTTGACACAAATAATCATCTGTTACCTCAAAATATCATTCTGATTTCCCCAACACAGTACTCACCTGGTTTTCCTTCCACTCATCCTCAGCCTCCTTTACTGATTCCTGTTCAACTCCCTGATGTCAAGAACAGTAATCTTCAACTAATGGGCTGCAAGAATTTTTAAAACATGCAATATCTAACTATTCAGTCAGAGTTACTGACCTCTCTTTCCTTAGATTATCAAATTTAAAAAAAAATGAAACAGCTAACACAACAGCTGTCCAGTGTGAATGAATCAAAATTAGACCTATTTTTGTCACATCAGCAAAAAATATATTTTTTGGTGTGCCACAGAACTTTGGTAATTAGTTTAAGTGAGATGAAAAAGGTTGAAAATTGCTGGTCTAGAACAGAGCCCAGAATATGGGGATGTCCAATACATAATCTTTTGGATCAAATGAATGAATGAATCAATCAATCAATCTCATTAACAAATGTATTGAAAATCTACTAAAGTAGGTTAAGAAATGGCTCCAAGATTAATGGTATGATTTTTTTTAACATATCTGCCTGTTTGCAGGAATATTCTATCAAGGAAAAAAAGGTATAATGTTAAAATTTCCTTAGAAAGTTCAGAGACTTGGGTCCTGCAAATCATCTCCCTCCAAATCTTATATAATATTTTAAACCATTATAATTAAATAAATAATCACCATTTATTATTGGTCAGACATCTGTTTCCAATTAATTATACACATCAATAGAGGTTCTCTTTCCAATATAATAACTTGATGGTCCATTTATATCCTCTTTATAATCAATATATCCAGCAAATTTTTAGACATCTGATAGGACTTAGTAGACAATTTTATTATTTTAGACTATTATCAAGGGCTTGGTTGTTATAATTTTGCATTTATAATGCACTATTGCTACATCTCTGCTTTATTTGATTTTCTGTCATCAGCTGGGAGCAAAACCTCCAACAGTAGGGCTCCTTTGGGAAAATATTGTCTGTTTTATAGAACCATTTTCAAGAAAGTGTTGTGATGTAAATCAATGACTGAATGCATTTATGTGTTTTTAACATCAGCCATTCTGTGCACATGCTGGGGGTTTATCAAGGTAGTATTGATTGGGAAAGTGAAGATTTCAAACATGTGTAATTAAAATGACAAATGTTTAATGGTAAGATACAACAATGACAAAATTTGGATTGCATATTGGTATTGCTAGAGATTTGCTTAAACTAATAGAATTTAAAAAAACTAATAAAATTCACACATTCAAATGAATTTTGGCTTCAGAGTTGTTATGTATCTTAAAAACAAAGAACAACAAGACCCTCTGGGGATTCTAAATTTTAATTATAAATTTTAATTATAAAGATAACAACTACTAGAACTTATACATCCAAATTTCCAAATAGATGCTGTTCTCCTCAAAGTGGTAATCTTGCAAGGCTGCGCCATAATCCAGTGACAGTGCCACATGCTCAGACCATTTTTGGAACTCCACCTTCAGAAATATCACTCAAGTCCACATCACATTCTCTTAATTGTCCTCAGAGGACCACATGTTCATACTTTGAGAGTGGTTTTTTTTTGAGAACCAAAATTATTTGGTGTCAAGTCCAATAAATCAGGTAAATGTTAAAACCAAGTAATACTATCTTGAATCTAAAACAAGATTTATCTACATAAAAAGGCAGATGTCCTCGTAAAGATTGTTAGTTTGTTCCGAAGGCAGGTCCCAGTGAGGAGATTTTAACACGTACTGAGCAATTGCAACAGGGATGAAACGTGTGCGGCCTCCAGGGATGAACGCTTTGGGAGCGATCAATCACTTTGATTCCACATTCAGAAACTTACATGTTTTTAAAATTCCTTCCTGTGGTTATTTGTAAATTCAGGTACCTAGGAGCCAACCTTCCCTATCTTTCTCAGGGTTGGTCTCCCAACTTAAAATATATCTATATCATTGACTAAGGTGGCTCTTGGCTTTAGTAAGAAAGAATTTTACAAATAAATTTATCTACCTTTTACAATTTCCAAGGGATATATAACACAGGGAAAAAATAGAACAAATGTAAACCTAAATTTTTATCCCTGCATTATCTAATATATTTATTTACTTATTTTGGCTAAAATTGAATGCTTACTCTCTTCCAGATACTGTTCTAAACACATTGAACATATTAATTCACTTCATCTTTACAAGAACCTTGTAATATACATTCTATAATTAGCTTTATTTTTAAAAATGAATAAACTAAGATCAGAGAGATTAAGAAACCACCAAAAATCACATAACTCAAAAGATGTAGAGCCAGGAAGGGAACACAGGTGATTCAAACCTGAACCCAATCTCTGAACTACAGTGCTATATGACTTAGAATACTGGCCAAATTGTCATGACAAATTAGTAAATACATGTTTCAGAAGTACTAAAATTTGCAAGAATACAGAGAGATAATAAAACAACAGTCATCAACAAATTCTCCTTAATGGCCTAGTTTTGCAAATGCTAAGGATGTTTCTAATAGTAGCATTATACCTGCATAACCACAGATCCTGTGTCCCAGACTTCATATACAAGGCCTCATGAAGGTATCTGAGTGATGCAGTGAAGGCATCTATCTGGCTTGCATACTCTCAGCAAACTTCCCTACCTCCTGATACAACCACAGAGTATCATAAGCCTTATATTATGGGAATCTGAAATGTAAGGTCCTTAAAAGTGTCAGACACTGTGCTTGGCACTTAGGCTGCCCCTGAGAGAAGGGATATAGTTGTCGCCCTGCTGGAGTTAACATCTTGAGGGGTCCACAGTCAAGAAACAGGTAAGCCAATTACATAAATATTACTCAAATTTATGAGGGACATGAACATACCACTGTGGTAGAGAGTGAAAGGGATGGTTAGGAAATGTCTAGAAGACCACAATCAGGCCTAACACACTGAAACCCTAAGGCCAGATGGCACAGCGGTAAATGCAATGCAGAAGAGCCACAGCAAGAAAAAGTTATGAGTCCAGTATTCACCTCTGGTTGGCACAGCTCAAACAAACCACCGTTAATGAGGCAGACCCCTGTGAGTTGAGGTGCCCAAGGCTCACATAGCCTAAAAAGGGTTAAAAGGCCAAAAATCCCCTTTACTGAAAGTATCTTTGATTCTACAATATTAAACTTGGGGTGAGGCTCTATTACTCAGGAATCTGAAAACATCCTCACCCTTGAGTGTTAAAATCATGGGCACCCTTGCAATGGTCATTTTCTGACTCATGGTAATGCAAAAGAACGCTAACATTGCTCAGTGGTAAAGAACCCTTTTCTGCCAATCCCCAAGTATGAAGCAGGGCTTTGAGAAGCGGCCTACTTCAGAAAGCCTCTCTGAGGATGTGATATTTAAACTAAAATCTGAAGGATGACAAGGAGCCAATTATGCAAATCTCCAAGAAAAAGAGCATTACAAATCTGCTTCAAAGAGTAAACTTTTGCAAAACTGATCTTAGAAAAATGTCTCTCGTGCTGCCATAGCTTTCTTAATACCTTTCTACATTACCATATCCTACTACCATGAAGCTGGCATCCCACAGTAAGATGGGGATGCTGTTATCAAAAGAAGCAGAGGGGTGACTTTGGTTCTCTTTTCTGGGAATCTTATCTGCTGGTGGGGTCTTAATATCTTTAAGCACAGCCCCCAACTCCCCATATGGATTTGGAAATTCCTTGATGTTAAACAGGTTGTTTACACTGAGTTGTGCTCTTTCAAAAGTGAAGTATTCACATATCACTGATAATGCAAACACTAAAATCATATAAGCACTATAAGGAAGACAGGGGAAGGTGAGAGAGCCCTGTTCTAACTATATCTGAATCAAAATGAACCCATTTAGGACAAACAAAACAGAAACAAACTCATAGGTACAGAAAACAGTGGTTGCAGGATGGGAGGGGAGCTTGGAGGATGGCGGAAAAGGGAAAGAAATTAAGATGTACAAATTGCCAGTTGTAAAACCAGTCATGGGGTGTAAAGTGCAGCATAAGCAGTATAGTCAATAATATTGTAATAGGTGCCAGGTGTACCAGACTTATGATCACTTCATCTAATGATGTCTAATCACTATGTTGTACTGCTGAAGCTAATATAATATTGTATGTCAATTGTAATTGAAAAACATTTTCTAAAATTTTTTAAAAGGAAATTGTTTTTTAAAAGCTGACATAAAAGACATAACCCAATCACAACGTGATTCTATTCATAGATAAAGAAATGCAAAACATTAACTGAAAAGCAGGGAATAAATTGTATTAAAAAGAGTTTACTAAATAAAGTGATGAGTATAAGTAATAATTTATTATTATTATAATTTAGAATCTAGGATTATAAATCCTGATTACAACTGTGTTGGGAACCATCCTGCCTAGTTTCAGAAGCTGTAACCTGCCCATGGCTAAGGCTGAGTGAGAGACCTTGGGACCATAAGCCACTAAGGAGACAAAGCTTATCTCCCTGGCAAGGACACTGCCTCTCCCCCTTTACTTCACTCTGTTTGGGCCAGACCTTAACCAGTTAGCCAATGACAGGTAAGATTCCTCAAGAGAGGAACAATCTAAGACAGGCATGGTCATGAAGGGGCCCCCAGGGAAGGACTTGGAGGGTTATGGAAAAAGGGGGTGATGGACCCTCGCCCCTGAGTCCTCATTCTGTCTATAAGAAGTCTCCTAATCTCTTGGCTGCCTTACTTCCCCTGCCTGACTTAAACATGAAACAATGACAGAGTCCTGTGCTGGAAAGGGTGGGTTCCCGGGGGCAATCAGACCTAAGAAAGGATGCATAAAATCCTGTGAAACCTGCTTTGCTAAGAATGCTCTCAATTTTCTGATAAGGGTCTGAGCAGGAAATGGATTTGTTTCCCAAAGTTTTGTAGCCCCTTAGCTAACTGACCCTGACTCAGAATAAACCTCGTAGTTCTTTGTATGCTATCTATTCTTTGATCCTTACTGCCTGACAATGATTAATGAAATTTACCAGTATTCCTGTGCAAATTGAACCCAATAAAAGCCCATTGAGGAAAAGACTCCCGGTCCTTCTCCTTTGAGAGATTGGCCACCTTTCCTCCCTAAGCAGATCATGTCTTGGTAGACTTATTCTCATCAGTGGTGGCTGAGTGAGCCCTGTGGGTGGAGCCCTCACACACACAACCGAGTCTCTCCTTTTGTATGCATTCCCAGAAGGTAAATTATTGTTAATGAAAATACTCTAAAATGTGCAAGGCAAATTCCAATATTTCAATCATGATAACTTGATGTTATAAATGAAGTCAAATCGGCAGTGGAGCTTATGTGGAACCTCAGGAACAAATGGCTCAGCTTGTCACTTACAGGCAGGGTGCAAACTCTTCCCCAAGCTGCTAAGATATACTTCCTACCAGGCCTCCCAATATCACACTGAGTCGCTCAGGGGCTGTTCAGCAGCAGGCACATGTGCCTGTGCATGTCCTCATGGGTCACATGCCTGAAATCCCAAAGCCATATCCCAGAAGGCAATGCTGTTCTGTGGGCTTTTTGCATGTATTGCTCTCTTCGACTCCACCATCAGAATGTCTACTGTTGTTTACCCCCACCCTCACTATTTCTGAGCTTCATATTCTGCTGTTACAACTGTTTCTAATCCCCTCTATTACCTTTCTGTTTCTTCACTGATTATTCAAAAGCATTTACTTAGTAAGAATTATGTCCCAAGCACTGTGTTAGGCACCAAGCAAACAAAACAGACATGATACCTGATTGCATACTGCTTATAATGCAAAAGGAAGAGAGATATTAAACAAACATGTATATATCCTTACAATTTGCAGTAATACAACACCACTGGGGGAAGGAGAGGAGTTTATTTAGATACCGGTTCCAGAAGACCTTGGAAGTAATAATTAAACCAAGGCCTAAAGCTTAAGTAGGACAGGGACAAGAAAAGAGAAGATACATTCAAGGAATAAGGTTTAACATGGGCAAAGGTTTAAGAACAAGAGAGGTCGGCACATGTAAGGACTAGAAAGAAGACCAGTCAATGCTGAAGGTGAAGCTGGCATACAGTGAGGTGGGGAAAACACTAGGGACCAGATCATGGTTTATAGGGGTCAAGTGTTTTCAGCACAAGGATTGGCCAGCGAAGAGTATTGACATGATTTACAAGAAGGCAAGAGTGAAAGATAGCAGACCAATCCTAGGGGCACACAGTAGTCCAGGTGGACCCCACTTCTTTGCAGTGAACTTCTTCTGTCTTCTCCAGGCACTTACACCCTACTCTGATTTTTCATGAAAAAGCTTAAATTATTAAAGACACTGAGATCCCAATTTTCTTCTATGTAGCAAATCAAATAATCAGTTCTTGTTTTTCTCAGCTGTGTTCTCTGTTCTTAGAAGCAGCTTTGTCATTACAACGTAAAGATGTTTTAAGCTTATGCAGCTGATTCCCAGATGACAGTGTCTATACATCCCTTTATATGACAAGGAGTTATTTCCTTGAAGGCTATTGGAGATACACACATACTTTGTTTTAAATGGAAAGAATTTACTATATTAGAAATAAAAATTCATGTGCCAAAACTGCGTTTCACCGATGAATCGCATTTAACATTTTATCACAGGTGTCCTTAACTCAAAGTCCATAAACCTCTAAAGAGAAATTATTAAGTAGCTTCCTGAAAGAATATGCAAATACATAGGTCCATTTGTGCTTAGAGATTTTGCAGGGGTCCATAATACTCATAAGATTTTCAGTAAGTTTCAAGAGTGAGTGTGAGGTTAACCTACCTGTGCCTAGCAAACTTTCCTCCCACCACCATGGGCACATGACCACGGTCTGGCCAATCAGAGTCGCCCCTGGCCCTGGCAAATGAACATGAAGGGAAAGAAGTTGTTTTTGCTCTGGAGTTGCTAAGCTTGAGCTGCAATAGCCATGTCCTGTCCTTGTGGAAAAATCCTTCCAAATAGCACAAATGTAGAAAGAAAAAGAAACATGAGTAAAAAATAGGTATAGTAAGCTTTCTTCCATCATTAAATCCACTCATTACAGCCCTAGCTCTTCTCTTCTCTTTCTCCAGTTCCAAATATTCATTCAAGCTACTTGAGCTGATCAATTTTTTCCTTGTTGTTAAGCTAGTTGGAGTTGGAAATCTCAGTCACTTGCAACAGAATTAGTCCTAGCTGTAAAATAAGCCCCAAAAGCTAAAGAATCTTCTTTAATGTAGTAATCTGATATCGAAATCCACCAGGGACTTAAAGATATTAAAATTAGAATTAAACCAAATTACAAATTCATATTTGACCAGTTAACACTGAGAGAGATCACTATGACTTAGAAACCTACGCACACTTTGCTGCATTTAATTCTAGCGGCAGAAATTAAAGCTTAATTAGACACCTGTAGGAAGCTTATTATATTACATTTACACATTAAATGTTTGCATAATAAATCTAATAAACCATAAGAACACTTGAGGTTACAAAGCAGATGGCATCTTTTAGATAAATTTAAGGAATCAGACAGCTTTTATAAAATTCTTTAATCCTGTATATGTTATAAAAGACTAAACATTCCATGATAGAAAAGGCTCTGTGGGTCTTTTCGATTTGATTCTAGTGGCAATAATAATAAAAGAGCAAAACTGCTAAGTCACAAAATAGAGAAACATTGTGCCTAATCAGTAGTGCAAGTCTCTAGAATATCCTCCAAATCAATAAAATATATAATAATGGCAAGAAGCCCCTAAGAGTGAATGAAAAAAGAAAACTGAGTTGTAACACAGCCCAGTACCATTATTCGAACTATATTAAAAGTGCATTTAACCCAAGAATGTGATCAGTCTCCTTAACTTCGGTAGCACTGGCAATAAATAAAATTTATCTTTCCTTCTTCATATTACAGAGTCATTTTGTGAAGTCCAGAAACTTCACAAAATGACAAAACACATACTTTTAACACTGTTAACCACCCTAGCACTTTACAAACTCATGCCTGCAGACTTTTAGTAATATCTAAATCATTCAAAATTCATAATTACTAAGTTCAATGACCAGTTATTGTTTGAGATGTGTATTATAAATTTAATCTCCAGTCAGAGAAATAGCAATGTAGTGAAATCTCAGTGAGAATGGGATGCTTCAGATAAACACATTTCACCAAGCAAATAAGGAGGCAAATAATGTATTGAGAGGAAGCAACATGCTTCCTCCCTTACTGGCTTCACTTGACTTATATAATGTCATCCTAGCCTCACAGCACCCCTTCGTGGTGGGAAGTATCACTTCACTTTACAGATAAGAGAGATGAGAAAGCCAAGATCACAGCATTAAGTAACCTGCCCACATCCTTTAAGCAGAAGAGGTGAATCTGGATGAAATGTCCATCCAGTCCAGCTCCTGCTCCTGTGTTCACCATTATCATGCTGCCTCCTCTCAGCTGCCAAATTTTTTCTCATGTAGGTCATAAAATGAGAATGCATCTTAGATGTGAATTTCCTTTTAAAATAGTAATTATTGAACATGTTTTCTTAATGACTCGGGGATAATTACCAATATGGAGTATTTTTTAAGTTCTCTTTTTTACCGCTCAAGCTTTTGATTACTCCACTTGCTGTCACTGCATATTACACGCACCAGAAGCACTGCCTCTTCAGAGCACTAGCTCCCCACACACATATGCATGCGCGCACAAACACACACAACACCCCCTGCAGATTTTCTCTTCCAATCTGCTACGGGTGGGGAAACAAGATGACCGTGTTGTTTAAAAACTAAGTTTTTTGAGAGTCATTAAAATCCTGGAAGAACTCAAAGTCAAGTCTATGTCTTCACAGTAAGGACTTCAAAAATCATCATTCTGGAGACCTCAGTTTACTTTCTCACTACTAGTAAAAGTTATACTCTAAAGGACTGACATCTCAGAAAGCAGGATTAGAGATAGAAAATCACGTCCAAATACATAAAATGTGGCTGTAATTATATATTTTAACAGTCTGGTGTGGGATTCCTAGCAAACGAGCTGACTTCTAAACACAGAGTCGAGCACTGATTATGAAATGAATATTTTCAATCCCTTGCTTACCTGTTAGCATCACTTTAAAATATTATTTGTGATAACCCAGGTCATACCCCTCATCCTACCTACCCCACCTTCTTAAAAGAACAGTGACAACCTTCCTGTATTGACGAAAGCGATCATTTGTTGTATGCTTCCTGAATGCCATGCGTGGTGCTAAGCCCTTGACATGCAGTGAGCCATTGATTCTCATAACCAAGCAGGTCTTCCACTCGAGGCTGCACTCATTGTTTTCTTCAAACTTCAGGATGCTAGTCACATAGACTACAATATAAATGATCATCCTTGAGGATGGACGATGGCAAACTCATGCAGTGGCCTAAAGGTAGCTACTACTTTTATTACATTACAGAAACTGAGGAAATGAGGAAATGAGGTTTAGAAAAGTTTGTAGATGGTACAGATAAATCAACACAAGAGGTCTCAATCACTGTGATAACCTACATCCTATAATTTCCTATGGAATACTTTTTAATTGTGACACTTTAAGACATACCTATTATGGGCTGAATGTTCGTATCCCCCCTCCCAAAATGTTTATCTTGAATTCTTAACCTCCACTGTGACGCTGCTAGAAGGTGAGGTATTTAGGAAGTAATTAGGTTTTGATGGTAGAGCCCTTATAAGTGGAATTAGTGTCCTTGTAGGAAGAAACACAATGTTTTGCATTCTCTCTCTCTCTCTGCCATGTGAGGACACCACCAGAAGACTAAACCGAAAGGAGTGCCATTACTAAGAATCAGACCACACTGGCAACCAGCTATCAGCTGTCCAGGTTCCAAAATTGTGAGAAATAAATGCCTGCTGTTGAAGCCACCCAGTCTACAATATTCTGTAATGAAAGCTTAATGTGACTTATGACAACACCCATACACACAGAAACTCAGATACACATGCGCAAACACAATGCAGAAATGGCGGATTATCCAATAACTGTGATCAGAGTCTGATTTTCAAGAGTGCTCCAGAATTAACCAAGGCACAGGAAAGTCCTGAGGACTCCAGAGATTCTTTGTGTATTAGCTCGGCTTAAGAAGCCAGCACTCCACAATCTCGGTTTCTTGACCAATAACCCAGGTTCACCTGAGGTCCCCAAGAGCCAGTACATACTTGACTCATGGACTTGACCCATACAGTGTCGTGCTGACACCAAATTACCACACCACCTCCTAAATAAATCTAAAGTTGCAAAAGAAATGAAACATCTTTGATCCATAATCATGCTTTATCGTGAATTTGAACTTGCTTTAACAGTATTTTGCATTTACCTGCAGATGCACACTCATCATACAACAGCTGCTTATCAAATTTCCTTAGATCGGGAGTTAGTTCTGCTGTAAACCCAGACCTGGCTTTTTTCCTGAAAGTGTCCCGAAGCACTGTAAAATGCAAGTGGGTTCCAAGGTAGACCTATAGCTGATGGGCTGCAGGCGCCTAGGCGCAGCTTTCACTAGAGCAGCCCATCACCGGGCACACACCATCACCACGTTCCACAGAAAGTTTTACTCCAACACTGCAAGGCCGGACCGTTTCAGAAGTCTGTTTGGGAGTCCATTTATAGTTCTCATTTTTCACCAAATACGTACTGAGTACCTACTCCAGGTCTAACACTAGGTTAGCATTAGACAACACTATATTAAAATAAATAGGTAATAGTCCCTCTCCTCAAGGAACTCATAGTCAAGGAAGGAGGAAAATACATAAATAAATTCTAAAGCATACATCAAATAGCAGTGCTAACAAAATATGAACAAAGAGCTGAGAGAGTAATCATCTGTACCTGTGGGTAGAATAGGAGGTTGGGAAGAGAGTCACAAGGGGGAAAACAGCCAACATTACTAATGGGTTTTGAAGGACAAATAGGAGTTTGCCTAGTTACGAAGCTGAGGTAAAGCTGTTGGGAGCAAGCTTCTTCTTGCTGTATAATTAACTGTAAGAGTATAAGAGTACAGTGGCCTGCTCTCACTATAACTAGTGCTTTGTCCTCCTCTGATTATATATCTTTTTCAGTATGAAGTAGGTAATCAGAACAGATTCACTGGGTTTTTATTTGGATTAAAATGGAATGGTCTGGATTCAGAAACTACTGCTATATCTAAAATATTTTTCTCAGTCTATTTTAAAAAATAGCCACACTATCATGACTTTTCAATGGTTCATGTCATGAAAACATGAGGCTTTTTTCTTCAAAAAGTATAATTTACAGGTCACAATTAAATGAAGCATCAACATTTACTGAGATCAAGTTAATACTCCCTGAAAATTAGATTAATCTCCCTGTTGTATTTAAACTGGCAACTGATGACTAGTATAGGGTGTTCTACGTGGTTACACCACAGCAACACGGAAGCATGACAAAAATGGAAAATTATTGCTGAGCTGGTGATCCCTGGGATCTTTTCCAGTAAACTCCAAGAGCTGAGCTACCTACTAAACAACAGTGTCAGAAATGTTCTAAATTACCATGGCTTTACAGAATTCCAGGGCTACCACCACAATGTAAGCAACTATTTTATTAAAGGACAGTAATATATCCTGGACCCAACTACCTCAACAGCTTAAAGATAATTAAGTATATCCAGAGAAAAACTTAGCCAGCAACTGATGATATTTAAGCAAATCCATAGCTACCACATTCACTCCTCATAGATTTCATTGAAGAAGGCTCTGTGGGTATCCTGAGCTCAGTTTCTTCTCCGTCTTTTTGTCTTATTAATAGTCCATCCAACAAGGAGAGAAACTATCCAATTCCTAAGTCACCCATACATATTTTGGGTGGCATTAGCCCTGATTTCTTTTTCTACAGCACACACTTATGTTAATGCAACCTACAGCCCTGTTGACAAAGATGTGTGAACTCAGTCATATGACTTCCTCACATCTAATCAGAATTCATACTCAGAAAAGTTGAAGAAAAGCATCTGTCAACACTGTCATCTAACACTCACTACATCTGAAATCAGAAGCATCTAACCAGAGGAAACATTGACTAAAATGTTTGCCAATCACTCAGAAATGCTGCTTGTCCAGAACTGCTGGCATTCACCTTGCTAACAGAAACACCTTTCTGGAATCTCTATTTCCTGTATATCTAGCTGGACACTTTCATTCCTGATCTCACCCTAAGGTCAAAGACATGTACTTACCCCATCAGAACCCAGCAGCAATGGGCTGTTACTGTCCAGTCCAATATACAAAAGGATATCTTCAAATTAAGACAGCAACTAGAGTTGTGCAGAATGGCTATTCATAGGCTACATGCTCCCTTGTAAACACCAGGGAGCTGGCAGGGCAGGATGGTGCGCACTGATAGGAAATGATACAAATGACAAATGAGCAATGTCTAATTATTCCAGTGCCGCTCAGATGTGGAGACAAAAGCCAGCAAACTGAGAGTCGGGGATGAAACTCCATCCTCCTCTAACCCTATTGTGCCTGTGTACCGCAGTACATATTAATGTAACATCAAGCCCTATTTTTAGACCTCTGCAATTCCATGGGCATAAATCATTCCTGGACTGCAAGTCACCTTTGAGTTAGCAATGCCAAGTTTAGCATTTTGCAGGATACTACAAACTATATAACCGAAAGCCAAGTGATATTTAAAATGAATAGTGATAACTTGAATAGAATAAGATTAGCCTAAAATAGATTGTTTGAGAGAATTTATTAAGTAATAATTAAAAGACAAAGTGACAAACGTGCCACTTAGCTAATGCTTTCTGCACAATAGCTTTCACAGCTGAATTTGGGAGGCTGTTCTTTTGCAAAAAAAAAAAAAATGCTAGTAAATATCTTGTTTTCTTTTTATGTAATACTGTTTAATCTTCAGGGCTTTTAACCAAAAAGGTTCTCTCTGAATTGAGCATCTGATTAAGAAAGAAAAGACACAAGACAACCAAAGGCACAAAGTGGTCAAAGTGTTAACTTTCTATAACAGCTCATGACCACTGTTGGGGAAATACAACTAAAAATAAAATCTTCTCACAACACAGGAATCCTCTCCACAAAGGTAATGGGGGGAGAGAAACTTCTATTTCTGAAGAAGAATTAAACCAGAATGTCCTGTCCTCACATGCGATCTGCTAAGAGATTGACAAGATGGAAGGAAATCCCATGTTTCATACAGCCAAGCTGATACGAATCCTTACAGACCTATTTCCAAGATAAACAATAACCAGTCCTCAAGTAAGAGGACTTGACAGCATCATTTGTCATGTACAGTTCATCTTAAATTTACCTGGTAATTGGTTTTATCCAGAGGAAAAACAAACTTCTCGTATCTTTATGACAAGCAGTAGTTTTGCAACTTGGGAGGTACAAGGCTTCCACCAAATGTGGCTCCTGCCCTCCCCCCCACACTGGGAGACAGAGGGTTCCCAGGACCTTGAGAAAAATATGCCTAGGTCATAAGCTGAGGAGGGGCCTATCTAGTTTTCAGGATTCATATACATTTGAAAGACAGAGAAAGTGCTTAACAATTACAAGTTTGCTAAAGCAAATGTCCTAAGAAAATGCTGGGAGAAATCTCTCCCCTTATTTTCAACAGAGAGAATGGAGCCTCCTAATTTGTATTTGTCCCGACACAGTACAGATTCGGCGTGATTACCATAATGCAAACTTGTTTACACAAGATATGTGACTGCAAGTCCCCAGAAGGGAAGATCAAAGAGAGTAAAACAAAAATGGTTCCTAAATCACTAAATCAACACAAATCGATACACCATGCCAAACCACACGCATTATGGACTGCAATGATTATTGGTAATACATTTCACCAAGGGGAAAGCAAATTTTTCATAAGCCTTTGTTTCCCTGACGATTTCTGACAGGACTGATGATTTCATTTTTAATTTGTTCAGGAGTAAATTTACAATGATAACCAAAGAGAAACACTTTTGCTCCCCTGTATGAGATTACCTACACAATCATTAGTCATTAAAAATGCATTATATTGAGTACAAAGGGGAGTTTTGCATTGATCTAATAATGCATGCTACCCTACAAAAGACAAAAAGTATAGCACAGATAGGTTAAATGAATCAACTTACTAAAATTCCCTATCAGCCCTATAGTTAGAATATATATTTGGCTAATGATGCATCCCAGACACGTAGTTCAAACTATCTCATGAATTTTCTACCTATATACAGTAATTTTCCACTAAGTGCTCCTATAAAGCATCAACTAATGTTAGCATTAAGAGGGATGTGTAATACCAATCAATAGCCAAACAAAACAAAACCACCAGAAGTCAGAAGGGGAAAATGCAGAGAGTAATGCTCTCTGATGAGACCTTTAGAGGGCAACATCAAAAGGAATCATCCAGAAGCTGCTGCCATTAGTAGATCACATGCAACCCTGACAAAGATGCGAACATGGCTGCTCCTCAGTGAAAAATAGGTGCGATCTTAGTTCTTCTTACACAGGCTTCAATGCCTCTAGGAAAATGCTTTGATAAAAATAAATGTCATAAAGAAAAGAGTAAAGGCTTAATGAAAACACTAAATAGAATCCTAAATTCAGACATCATCCAAAAATCTGCTGGTTTTTGGTGTCTGGGAAGGCAGAGGAAGAGACAAAAGGGAAGGGATGCTCCAAAGCTGTCGATCTAAAGTCTGCCCTCAGCTCTCAGGTGTTTGGCAAGTTAAAAGAAGGAGTAAGAGAATCACTAAAGAAGACACTCTGGCCTGCTTGCTGAGTCTGTAGAGTAACAGTGAACTTTTCTCTAGTACATTCTCCTTTAATTTATATGAAAGGAAAAGCTGTTTCTCCAACACTCAGCCCTAACTTCCTACTGTGAAGACAGCTGCCTTATTTACCTTTCAAGCAAATTAAAAGTTGAAATAGCTCCACTGTCAGGCGTAACAGCAGCAATGAAGGGGCTTGCAAAAAGAGCTTCATTTACTGCAGTAGAGTTCTACTTTCAAAGGATCACTGCCACCTTTTGACTCCAGTAAAAGACTCAAGAAACGATACCCTGCCTTTACTAACTCACTCTCTCCCTCTCTGCTGCTCTCCTTATTGACCAAGGTCATGACAAAATCCCTAACAAGAAGCATTCTACTTTCTTAATGCTCCTCATGCATTGATTTGTGCATTCACATTCTTATACTGTTAAGATTCACCAATAATAAAAGTAACTCATAAGAAGTATAAAGCAAGAGAAAAAAATTTGATCACTCTGCAGTTCAGGCAAAAGTGTAAAATATCTCTGGTATTTTCTTTTTAATTTATTTTTAATTACAGTTGGCACACAATATTGTATTAGCCTCAGGTATACAACATAGTGATTAAACATTTATATGCCTTGTGAACTGATCATCCTGATAAGTCTAGTACCCATCTTGATATAGTGGGCAGTTAGACGAGAACAGAGTAAGAAGGATAAGCCAAGCTTACCTAGTCACCAGAGCAGAAAGCCCCAGGTGTCTAGCAATAGGCAAAACTGGGCTGGGACCATGCCCCCAGGATGACCTTTCCTCCCCTATCATATCACCGGTCATTCCATTTAGAACTCCTGACCTTTCATATCACTCGTCATGTGGTTTGGATACTCTCCTGACCCTTCCTCCCCTGGCACGTTGAAGTCATGTAGCAGACCGCCTTAGAGGAGAAACAAGGAGGCCAGAGAATAAATAGCCTCATACAACTCCCACACACACCTGTGCACGACCACTCCCTTAAGCATTAAGCCCCAGAGATAACACCTGGCCTCAGTTCAGCTCCAGGCCCAGAAAGGCAGCAAGGCCAGGCAGGGCAACACTATGGCTGACGTCAAGACCAGCTGCAATGACTAAAGATCTCCTGCCTGACCCCGACCAATCAGTGGAAACCATAACCCTGAAGAGACATACCTGAAAAGCTGATGAATATTCTATTGAGATCCTCCAGAGACTCTAGATAAAAGCACAAAAGACAAAGAACCAAGTATGCTATCTCTCAGTCCATCTCTCTCTTCTTCTCTGCCTCTTCCTCTTCCTCTCTCTCTCTCTCTCTCTCTCCCCTCCCATTTCCCACCCCCTCTCTCTCTTGTGCCCACACCTTTCCTCCTCCTTTCTTCCCTCAAGGTATGTATCTTTGCTCTCTTTCTCCTAAACTCCAAGGGCCCTTCTTTCACCTCTGTAACTTGTCCCCCGAGCCCACCCAGCACAGCTGTGTCACTTCTTTGTCCATGACTCACTTCTACCTCTGTGACTTTCTAAATAAACTCTTATATTTCAGTCTTGGTTCTGAATTTTTTCTTAGACAAAGTTCAAGGACTGAGGTCTAACATCTGGTGCAATTGACCGTTAACATTCTTTTTTTTAATTTAATCTTTATTGCACTTTTTCCATTACCATTTAGTCCCCTGACAACTCCCTGCTCCCCTGCAATCACCCCACTGATGTCCATGTTCATGAGTTCTTTTTCCTAAGAGGATCCTTTGGGATCCTTTGGATATATTCCCAGAAGCGGGATCACTGGGTCAAAAGGCAGATCCATTTTTAATTTTTTGAAGTTCCTCCATACATCTTTCCACAGTGGCTACACCAGTCTACATTCCCACCAACAGTGCAAAAGGGTTCCCCTTTCTCCACATCCTTACCAGCATTGTTATCTGCTGATTTTTGATGATGGCCATTCTGACAGATGTGACATGGTAACACATTGTGGTTTTAATTTGCATTTCTCTAATGATTAGTGATGTTGAGCATCTTTTCATATGTCTATGGGCCATCTGCATATCTTCTTTGGAGAAATGTATATTTAGGTCCTTTGCCCATTTTTAATTAAATTGCTTGTTGTTGTTTTTTTTTTGGGGGGGTGGTGTTGAGTTTTGTAACTCCTTTACAAATTTTGGATATTAACCCCTTACCAGATTTATCAGCAAATATGTTCTCCCATTCTGTGGGTTGTCTTTTAATTTTGTTGATGATTTCCTTTGCTATGCAAAAACTTTTTAGTTTGATGTAGTGCTGTTTGTTCATTTTTTCTTTTGTTTCCCTTGTGTAGGGAGATATAGCCAATAAAAAATTGCTAGGAACAATGTCTGAGATTTTGCTGCCCAGGTTTTCTTCCAGGATTTTTATGGTTCTGGGTCTAACATTTAAATCCACTTTGAATTTATTCTTGTGTGTGATATAAGAAAGTGGTCTACTTCATTTTTCTGCATTTATCTGTCCAATTTTTCCAACACCATTTATTGAATGATCTTTAGCTCATTGTATGTGCTTGCTTTCCCTGTCAAATATTATTTGACTATAAAAGTGTAGGTTTATTTCTGGACTCTCTATTCTCTTCCATTGATCTACGTGTCTGTTTTTATGCCAAAACCATGCAATTTTGATTACTATGGACTTATAAGTATAGTTTGATATTAAATAGCACGATTTCTCCAACTTTCTTCTTCTTTCCCAGAATCACTGTTTTGTGATTCCATATTAATTTTGTGATTTATAAAAAATGTGATTCCATGTAAGGTCTTTTGTGGTTCTATATAATTTTTTTAAATATTTGTTCTAGTTCTGTGAAATACCTCATTGGAATCTTGATAGGAATTGCACTGAATCCTGTAGATTGCTTTAGATAGTATGGATATTTTAATGATGTTAATTCTTCCTATTCATGTACATCATATGTGCTTCCACTTATATCTGTTTCAGTTTCTTCAGTGCCTTATAATTTTCCATATGCAAGTCTTTCATATGCTTGGCTAGGTCTACTCCTAAGTATTTTATTCTTTTTGAAGCAATTCTCAGTGGGATTGTTTTCTCAATTCCCCTATTAGTTTGTTATTGGCATATAAAAATGCAACTCATTTCTTCATATTTATTTTGTATCTTCCTACTTTGCTGAATTCATTTATCAATTCTAGTAGCTTTTTGCTATAATCTTTGGGGTTCTCTACATACAGTGTCATGGTTACCTTGCAAATAATGACAGTTTTACTTCTTCCTTTCCAATTTGGATGCCTCTTATTTCTACTTGTTTGATTTCTGTGGCTAGGACTCCGAGTACCGTGTTGAATAAAACAGGTGAAAGCAGACATTCCTGTCTTGTTCCTGATCTTAAGGGGAATGCTTGTAGCTTTTACCCACAAAGTATGATGCTGGCAGCAGATTCGTCATATATGGCCTTCATTATGTTTAGGTATGTTCCCTCTAATCCCACCTTGTGGAATGTTTTTATCATAAGTGGGTGCTGGCTTTTATCAAATGCTTTTTCTGCATTTGTTGATATAATCAGGTGGTTTTTATCCTTCATTTTGTTTATGTGCTGAATCACATTTATTGATTTGCAAATGTTGTACCAATCTTGCATTCCTAGAATAAACCCCACTAGATTATGGTATATGATCTTTTTGATGCACTACTGTATTCGATTTGCTAATATTTTGTTAAGGATTTTAGCATCTATGTTCATCAGTGATATTGGCCTATAATGTTTTCTTTGTAGTGTCTTTATCTAGTTTTGGAATTAAGATAATGCTGGCCTTGTAAAATGATTTTGGGAGCCTTCCCTCCTCCTGAACTTTATAAAATAGCATGAGAAGGAGAGGTTTTAGTTCTTCTTTGAATGTTTGTTAAAATTCACCTATGAAGCCATCCTGTCCAGGGCTTTTGTTTGTTGGAATTTTTTTTTTTTATCACCGCTTCAATTTCACTAGGTGTAATCTGTCTATTCAGATTCTCTGATTCTTCCTGATTTAGTTTTGGAAGATTGTATGTTTCTAGGAATTTATCCATTTCCTCCTGGTTGTCCAGTTTGATGGCATATAGTTGTTCATAATATTTTCTTATAATCCTTTGTCTTTTTTCACATTTTTTTAATTGTTGTTCAAGTACAATTGTCTCCATTTTCCCACCACCATTCCCCTCCACCCCAGCCATCCCCACCCTCGATCTTCTCCTGCTTTGGTTTTGTCCACGTGTCCTTTACACATGTTCCTGAAGACCTTTCCCCCTTTTCTTTGTTGTCAGTTACTCTTTCTCTTCTTTCATTTCTGATTTTATTTATTTGGGTCCTTTCTCTTTTTCCTGATAAGTCTGGTTAAAGATTTTTCATTCCTGTTTACCTTTTCAAAGAAACAACTCTTGGATTCATTGATCTTTTCTATCATTTCTTCAGACTCTATTTTGTTTATCTCTGCTCTGATCTTTATCATTTCCTTCCTTTGTTTACTTTTTTGTTGTTGTTTTTTTTCAAATTCCTTTAAGTGTGAAGGTTAGATTGTTTATTTGAGCTTTTGTTTGTTTGTTTTTTGAAATAGGGCTGTAGTGCTATGTATTCCCCTCTTAGGGCTGCTTTCACTGTGTCCCACAGATTTTGAATTGTTGTGTTCTCATTTTGTCTTTTGATTTCTTCCTGGATCTCATTGTTGACCCATTCATTGTTTAATAACATGTCAGTTAGCTTCCATGTCTTTATGTGTTTTTCAGTGTCCTTGTGATTGCTTTTTAGTTTCATAGCATTGTGGTCAGAGAAGATGCCTGATATGATTTCAATCTTTTAAATTATTGAGACTTATTTTATGTTGTAACAAGTGGTCTATCCTAGAAAATGCTCCATGTGCACTTGAAAACTATGTATATTCTGTTGCTTTGGGATGAAATGCTCTGAAGATATCCATTAAATCCATTTGATGTAGTGTGTCATTTAGGGCCACTGTCTCCTTGTTGATTTTCTGCCTGGAAGATCTATCCACTAAAGTCGATGGGGTTGTTATAATCCCCAACAATGACTGTGTTTCTGTTAATCTCTCCCTTTATGTCCGTCAAGATTTGCTTCACATATTTATTACTCCTATATTGGGTGTGTAAATGTTTACTAGGGTTATACCCTCTTGTTGGATGGTTCCCTTTATCATCATGTAGTGTGTTTCTTTGTCTCTTACTATAGCATTTTTTAAGTCTATTTTGTGAGGCTGAGTACTGCTACCCCAGCTTTCCTTTTCTTCCATTTGCATGAAATATCTTTTTCCATTCCTTTACCTTTAGTCTGAGTGTATCTTTCAGTCTGAGATGGGTCTCTTGGAAGCAGCATATATATGGGTCTTGTTTTCTTATCCATTCAGCTACCCTATGTCTTTGGTTACATCCTTTAACCCAAGGTGTCCGACCTCTTGGCACTTCTGCACCACACTGGAAGAAGAATTGCCACCTTGGGCCACACATTAAATACACTGCAACATGTAATCACAAAAAAATCTCATAATGTTTTAAGTAAATTTATGATTTTGTGTTGGACCAGCCTCCTGGGCTGCATGCAGCCCACAGGCTGCAGGTTGAACACCCCTGACAAACCCATTTACATTTAAAGTGACTATTGATAGATACGTACGTAGTGCCATTTTACTGTTAAATGTTTTTCTCCTTATTTTTTCTTTCTCATTTTCTTCTTCTCTTAAAGCAAGCCCTTTGACATGTGTTGCAGAGCTCGTTTGGTGTTTACAAACTCCTTAGCTTTTTTTCTTGTCTGGGAAGCTCTTTATTTCTCCTTCAATTTTAAATGATAGCTTTGCTGGGTAAAGTAGCCTTGGTTATAGGTCCTTGCTTTTCATCACCTTGACTATTTCTCACCACTCCCTTCTGGCCTGCAATGACTCTATTGAGTGTTCAGATGACAGTCTAATTGGTGCTCCCTTGCAGGTAACTACCTGCTTTTCTCTTGCGGATTTTAGAATTCTCTCCTTGTATTTAAGCCTTTGTCATTTTAATTATAATGTGTCTCAGTATAGGCCTCTTTGGGTCCAACTTATTTGGGACTCTCTGAGCTTCCTGGACTTGTGTGTCTTTTTTCTTCACTAGACCAGGAAATTTTTCGGTCATTATTTCTTCAAATAGATTCTCGATCCCTTACTTGTTCTATTGTCCTTCTGGTATTTCACTAATGTGTATATTGTTACACTTCATGTTGTCCAAAATGTCTCTAAGCTCGCCCTTTTTTTTTTTTTTTTTTTTTTTTTTTTTGCTATACTGACTAGGTGGTTTTTTTCTACCTTGTCTCCCAAATCACTGATTCACTATTCTGCTTCATCTAACCTACTGTTTATTCCTTCCAATGTATTATTTATATCAGATATTGCATTCTTTATTTCTGACTGGTCCTTTTTTATGGTTTCTATGTCTTTGTTCATCCTGTTGAGTATCCTATAATCAATACTCTAAACTCTCTGTCTCATCAATTATTTGCCTCCATTTCATCTACTTCTGCTGGAGAATTCTCTTGTTCTTTTATTTGGGGTCTGTTTCTTTATCTTCCTATTTTGACTACTTCTTTGTGTTTTCCACCTTAGTTTGTCAAACTAATCATTCATTAAACTGATCAGTTGTTAAACTAATCAAGCTATAATCAGCAACAGGGCTTAAGCTCCATAGGGTGGAGCAGAGTAATTTCTATAGACATGGCTATTGCTTCCCCTCAGGCTGATGCCACTTGGAGAGGAGTGCTGTGCCTGAGAAAGATGACTTCTGCAGTGTGGGGAATGAGTCAGCACAGGGATCCTGGAGGCTGTTCCTTCAGTTCTCTCGCCAGAGCCGCCAACCTCAGACTCTACTCAAACATCTCTAGTCCACTCTGCCCTTCCTCTGACGAAGCCCAGGTTAAGTGGCTGCAAATAAAATTTTGTGTGTTGGCCCTTTAAGAGGCTCTCTGCATCTCTGGCCCTCTCTCCCTGGCAGATGGAAACTCCGCTGCTTTTCACAACTGGATATTATCTGGGTTCTTTCTTGGGTTCCCTTCCTCTGATATTCTAGGTGCAGGAGTCAACTTTTGGGGTTAGACCCCACACTTCTAAGGGAGAACCCCCTGGCTACTGAAATATCTGTCAAGAATTTCAGCTGCCACCCATGGGAGCCTAGTCAGCCCTCTTACATCTCCTCTGTACTCTCTACCAATCTTGTAGTGGTGAAGAGGTTTCTACTGTCTGTCCTTGGTTATAAGACTTCTCTCCAGCTAATGTTCAGTTGGTTATTCAGGATAATTTCTCTGCAATTTAGCTGTAATTCAGATTAGTCCTGGGAGGTGGTTAGTGTTGGTTTCACTTACTCCTCCACCATCTTGGATCTCACAACATTCTGACACAATACATAGTTATTATAACATTACTGACCATATTCCATCTGTTATATTTTACATCCTAATGATTATTTTTATGACTGCCATTTGTACTTCTAAACCCCTTTCCCTTTTTTCAACCAGCCTCCCAGCCTCCTCCTACCTGCAGGCCATCAGTTTGTTTTTTGTATCTGTGAGTTAAAAGTAATAAAAGTGTTGAGAATGGGCACCAGTTAACAGAAAAAAAGACAGATATCATTTCTTCAAAATGACAAAAGGCAATGATGGAAAAATAACCAAAGAGAACCTCAAATAAATGTTACCAGAATCCTAGTTTCATTTGCATGATTTTTCCAAATAAACCATATTGTCTCAAAAGTGAATTCTAAAAAATGTATAAAGCCATGTTTTCTTCAGTTTAGTCTACGGACCTCAACATTTTCAGAATTCTGATTTAAGGAAATTTAAATTCATTTCCTAAGTAAGTCTTTTATTTGAAAAGGAAACTGAGATATGAGGCCTGAAAGAAGAATTATTTCATTAGGATGACATTAATGCACTTTTTAATTCTTCTGCATTTATAGTTCCCTCAGAGCAAATTCATAACAACACCCTCCTCTTTTCTCACTTAGTATACAAAAGCTCACTGGTTTATTTTGTTAAAATCTCCTGGATGACAGAAATAAGAATGCTACCAAATAGAATATGAATTGCTGTAATACTTATTACATTATTATTATCATTAATATCTGCTAGATGCCATTAAAATTTTCTTTTTTCTCTATGTTGTTTAAGAAGCCATAAAGAAAATTGCCTAAGAATCTCATTGTTTTATTCACTGTCTTTTCATGGACTTCAGGCCATACTTTGTGAAAAGCCATAGGAAAGCTTTTATCATGTATCATTAATGTGTAATGTGTAAATGATACACAGTGTTTTGATCCATTCATTTACTGTTGGCTATGTAGGTTGCTTCCAGCACTTGCTATTGTAAATTGTGCTGCTATGAACATGGGGTGCATAGGTTCCTTTGGATTGGTGTTTCAGGGTTCAAAAATAAATAAATAAGAAAGACTTTGCTTCTGAGTAAAAAAAAAAAATTCTAATGTGTAACAAAATTAAATTATTTAGGAAATGCAGAAATCATAATATTTCAATAGTTAAACATATATGGTTAAACCAACAAAGAACAATATTTTATATCATAGGTCTGGCTACTAAAAATACCTCAAATTAGTAAATTTTTTAATAATAGTATAAATATGACAATTGCCAGGCACATTAAATATGTAATCAGATTTAACATCTATAATACTACTATGGAATTTTGAAATGTACTCCCATTTTACAGAAAGGCAAAGTACATTGCCCAGGGTCACAAAAATACTTAATGGTAGACCCAGCTTTTGAATCAGTGTGGATAGGAATCCAAAGCCCAGGACTTTAACCACTACTTAATATTACCAGGCATAGTTACATCAATTTTCATTATTGCAATTGTACATATTGCTTTACTTGGTATGATTCATGACTCTAAGAATCCCAGAAGACCTCTAAGAACTTTATTTATTAATAAATTGTGCCATAGTTGTGATACAGGGCATGTTCTAATTCAAGGGCATCATTTAATTGAACATGGGATGATCTAATTATGGGTTGGTTGAAATGCAGTGTGAATTGGGTCATTTAGGCTAACTTCTAAAGCTAACACAAAACCTTTCTTTCTATATATGTTCTCAAAATATTGACTTCCTTTCAATAATTCCTCTGCTATAATTCGGCTATTTTCCATTTTTGTTTTAATTTCAAGTCTAAAAGAAAAACTAATAAATTCATTCTGATGGAATGTCATCAATCTGAAAAACAGGAAGACTTTGCTTCCCATTTGCACTAAGACTATGCATGCTTTTCTCTCCAGGCCCCCATTTTCCAAGTGTATATATAAAATCATCTTTATGCTGCTGCAGAAGGCCTGTATTTCACACTGTACTGATTTTTTTTTTCAATTTATGACAGCATATTACAAGTGCTATGGTAAGATTTTTACAGTTCATGAGTCTCTACCCTTGGATCAAGCCATGCTGCAGCTCAATCTTTTTCAGTCCTTGTTAGCAGAGGCTGCTGTAACTACACAAAACTATAAGGACAGTACAGTGCCAGGTCCAAATCACAGACCATAAACTCAGGTGATCCAGGAATACCACTTTTTATAAATCGATGTTTCTATAAGCGTGGATGAAAATGTCATCTTGTTAAATTTAAAGATGCATCCCCTCATCTACCCTCATATACCCTCCCCCACAGCCCTGGTTTCCCAGGGTTATGTCTGATTTCTACCCTGTGGAGGGAGCCTAATTGTACCACAACCCAGGAAAGAGGAAATGATTCTGACCCTCAAAGGCCATGTATCTGCAATGGTATCCACTCAGACATCCAATTTCCTTTCTTGTCCTTGGTCATTGGCCTAAAGAGGTTATTGCCAGGTATTCCCTTATGCTCATCCACAAAGCCCCATCACTTCTAGAGGCCCCAATGTCAACAATATCATTTGACTCTATTGTTTTCTGCATTCTTCAATGGTCTAGCCTCCCAAATATAGGAGAGGCCAAGGGAATAACAAGAATAGTATGGAGAGAAGAAGCATGCATTAACTAATCTAGGAAAATAACAGCCAACATTTTTAAGTAAAATTAAAGATTAGTGTTTTTGTCTCTGTTTCCAAAAATGAAAATAATTGAGCCAATTTTCACAAAATTTGGAAGGTAGTCCAATGGCATTTTTCACAGAAATAGAACAATTCTTAATTTGTACAGAACCATAAAAGACCCCAAGTAGCCAAAGCAATCTTAAAATAAAATAACAAAGCTGAAGGTATCAGAAGTCCTGATTTCAAACTATATTACAAAGCTAGGGTAATTAAACAAGTATGATAGTCACATAAAAACAGACACATAGATAAATGGAACAGAATAGAGAGCCCAGAAATAAACCCACACATATATGGTCAACTGATATGACAAAGGATCTAAGTATATACAACTGGGAGAGGACAGTCTTTTCCATAAATGCTGTTGAAAAAATTGGATAGCCACATGCAAAAGAGTGATACTGGACCACTATCTTACACCATACACAAAAATTAACACAAAATGGATTAAAGACATGAACATAAGACCTGAAAGCATAAGCTCATAGAAGAAAATATAGACAGTAAGCTCCTCGACAGTCTTGGCAATGATTTTTTGAACTGACACCAAAAGTAAAAGCAACAAAAGCAAAAATAAACAAGTGGGATTGCACTAAACTGAAAAGCTTCTGCATAGCAAAGGAAACCATTAACAAAAAAAAAGGCAACTATTTGCAAATCATATATCTAATAAGGGGCTAATGTCCAAAATAGATAAAGATCACCTAAAACAGTTAAAAATGAGCAGAATATCTGAATAGATATCTTTCCAAAGAAGACACACAGATGGATATGAGGTACATGAAAAAATAATCGACATAACTAATCAGGAGGAAAATGCAAATCAAAATCACAATGAGTCTTCCAAAAGACTAGAAACTAGTGTTAGTAAGGATGTAGAGAAAAGGGAACTTTTGTGCACTGCTGGTGGGAATGTAAATTTCTGCAGCCACTATGAAAAACAGTATGGAGATTCCTCAAAAAATTAAAAATAGAACTACCAACCTACCCAGCAATTCTACTTCTGGGTATTCATCTGAAGAAAACAAAAATATTAACTCAGAAAATGTCTACATCCCATATTCATTGCAGCTCTATTGACAATAGCCAAGACATGGAAATAACCTTAGTGTCCATTGATGGATGAATGGATAAAGAAACTGTGATACACGCACACACAGTGGAATATTATTTGGCCATAAAAAAAAACAAAATCTTGTCATTTGCAACAACATGGAGAGACTGCAAGAGCAGTACGTTAAACAAACTGTCAGGCAGAGAAAGGCAAATATCATACGATCTTTTTAATAAGTGAAACTAATAGAAAGAAAGAGAGGGAGGGAGAGAAAAGGAGAGAGAGAGGAAGGAAGGAAGACACCTAGCTCAGAAACAAAAACAAATTGATGGTTGCCAAAGGCAGGGTGTGAGTGATAAAAATGGGTGACCTGTGTTTGTTTTGTTTTTAGTTTAAATAAATTGAATTTAAAAACAAACATTGCAAGCAGAGGTTTTCTGAAGAGTCTCAGGGAAACTTTTGTGCCCATTTTAAAAAACAAAAGGAAGGAAGGGAGGGAGGGAGGAAGGAATGGAAGACATAAAAGGAAAAGGACCACCCTCCCTGTTTGGGACACTGGTGTGGGGATATGATATCTGGGGCCATTTTTTTAATATAAAATGGCAAGTCCAAGGACCAAACATTGATGTGATGAAGAAGGCAGAGAAGAAGGGAGGAAAGAGGTGGGATTCTTCATGACTTCCCAGAGATGCCACTGAGACTCAGGCCATTCGTAACAAAATGAAGTAATTAAATGTTTTGCTGAACTGCTTGGGCATTCTAAACAAGCATTTACAGCCAAAAGCAAGTGACTGAATTGACGATAGATCAGATTTACACACATGCTTCTATGATGCTGAAACTGACTCTCTTAGTTTGGGGGTGAA
>PVKM010005108.1:0-49201 GCA_004027735.1 Carollia perspicillata
GTAATACACATACACATGTGTCTCCTCCCATCTGGAAGCAATCATGCATTGTCTTTTTACATGCTGCTTGAACATTTGTGTTTTCCCTTAGAGTCATTTCACTTTGCCTTAAATTGTAATTAGCTGTGTACATTTCTCTGCCTGGGTAAACTCTAAGTCCTTTAAGGTCTGAGACTCTTAACTCATTATCTTTGCAGCTTTTTTAACACCTAGCAATGTGCTCTGCGCATGCAATTAAGGAATCAGTATTTTATTGGAGAAGAACCATGAAGTAGAACAAATATTGACTAGGGAGCCCAGTTGGTAAGAATATAGTGTATAGTTATGAAACCAGAATTTCATGAGTGGACCTCATAAGGACCCAGTTACCTTCTCCCAGAGAAGAATGCCACCCGGCCACAGACTATGCCCTGGCTGTCTGTCTGCCACGTGCGTGCCGTCGTTTGAAAGGTGGGGCCCAGCAGCCGGTTCTGACAGCTCAATGCAAATCAATTTAAATCACTGAAAAAACAACCCTGGGTGTGGGGCTTATTATAGAAGGCCAAGAATGTCAGTTTTGTAAGAGAATTTATGAGTATGATGGCAAATTTTATACATCACCTTGACTGGGCCGCCGGCTGCCTCTGTGAGGTGTTTTTGGTTGGAGTTAACCTTAGACTGAGTAGACTGAGTAAAGCAGATGGCCCTCCCCAGTGTGGGCGGCATCAGTCAGCTGAAGGCCCGAACAGGACAGAAAGGCCGACCCCCCTGTGAATAAGAAGGAGTTCCTCTCTGCCTGACTGTTGAGCTGAGACATGAGTCTTTTCCTGCCTTTGGACCAGAACTGAAAAATTGGACTTTCTTGGGTCTCAAACCTGCCTGGTTTCGGACAGTACCTTATGCTATCACTCTCCTGGTTCTCAGGACTTTGGACTGAGACTAGAAAGACATATTGGCTCTCCAGGGTCCCCAGCTGGCTGACTGCAGATTTTGAAACTACTCAGCATCGGTAATTGTGTGAGCCAATTTTTTAAATAATAAATTCCTTTCTCTATATATACACATCCCATTGGTCTGTTTCTCATGAGAATCCTGGTCAATACAGACTTTTGTACCGAGAAGTGGGGTGCTACCATTATAAATGTTCCAAAATGCACTAGTAGCTTTGGAACCAGGCAATGGGTAGTGGCTGGGAGAGTTTTGAGGTGCATGTGAGAAGTACAAACATTAAGAGCAACTCTGTTGGAAACTCAAACAGAAGCGAGGGACATACTATTGGCCACTGGAGGAAAGGCATCCTTTGTCATAAATGGCAAAAACTTGACTGAACTGTGTTCTAATATTTTGCGGAAGATAGACCTCATAAGCAATGAAATTAGATATTTAGCTGAGGAGATTTCTAAGCAAAGTGTTGAAGAAGTAGTTTTGTTCCTCTCTACAGCTTGTAGTACAATGCTGTAGGAGAAAGGTACATTAAAGAATGACTTGTTACGCAAAAGGGAACCAGAATTTGAAGATTTAGAAAATCTCAGCCTTCCCCTGTTGCAAAAATATGAGAAAGCATGTTTCGAAGAGGACATCAGGAATGTTCTTTTCAAAAGACCTTATGGGCTCATATGAACAGGAACACTGCCAGTCCAAACGCAAGAGGACAGAGATGGGGCAAAATGAAGGAAGATTGTTGGACTTACTGGATTCAACAGGACAAGAGCACAAAGTTATTTGGCTACCAATGTGTGTTCTTTAGGAAGAGGGAAGATGGACCTGAAGGCAAAGCAGAGGTCATCAGGGCCAAACTTTAGTTTCACAGGACAGACGGCCTCTTCCTGAAGCTTTGCTGTGAGACCATGGGGCAGGGTCCCCCAGAACTATGGGGGTGGGATCCTTGCTTGGCAGGACGTTCAGGGTGGGACACCATCTGGAGCTGTGGGGGCCACCCTGCCATCCCACTGAGCCTGGAGGGCAGAATCAAAGAGGATTATTCTAGGGCTTTAAAAGCTGATGTAATTTGCCTTGTTAGGTTTGGGACTCACGTGGTATTTAGCTGAGACTTTGGACTTTTAGACTTTATGCCGGAATGAGTTAAAACTTTGGGGCCTGTTTGGGATGGAATGAATGTATTTTGTATACAAGAAGGGCATACATTTTGTTGGGGCCAGAGATAGAATGGTATGGACTGAATTGTGTGCCCCTAAAATTCTTATGCTGAAACTCTAATCCCCAGAGCACGTGGAGAGAAGGGCTTTAGGAGGCATAGTTAGATGAGGACATAAAGATGGGGTCCTCATCCGATAGGATTGGTGGCCTGAAAAAGGGGACAGGAGATCGTTCTCTCTGTGTGTATGCACTGAGGAAGGGCCATGTGAATATACAGCAAAAAGGTTGCCGTCTGCTGCAAGCTAGGAAGAGAGTCCTCACCAGAAACTGAACCTTACTGGACCTTGATCTTGGACTTTCCATCCTTCAGGATTGTGAGAAAATGAAGCCATCCGGTCTTTGGCATTTGTTTTGGCAGCCTGGGCTGACTAATGCAGTGTGATGCCTTGAGATCACTCTTACACTAATGGTCTAGGATCTGTGTGTTAAATGCACAGGACTGAGTCTTGACAGAACTCAACTCAAATGCGTACTGCATTGAACTGAATTTATTAAGACAGGGCTGGGAGAAAGCCTTATGACCAACTAGCCGATGAGAGACATGAGCCTTGGAAGATTTGTATTGTTCATGCTCCAAACTCTATGTCAAATCATCTTCTAAGCAGGGGTGTCCAACCTTTTGCTGTCTCTGGGCCACACTGGAAGAAGAGTTGTCTCAGGCCACACGTTAAATACACAAACACTAATGTAAGCTGATGAGCAAAAAAAGAGGTTTTAAGTAAATTTATGATTTTGTATTGGGCAGCATTCATAGCCATCCTGGGCTGCATGTGGCCCATGGGCTGAAAGATAGACACCCCTGTCAGACTAAGGTGTAAAATTATAGGCAGGAGAAATCACATACTGAGTAATGTAATTCAACATTTTTTGAATGTTTGCTGTCTATAAGGTACCTTGCTAAGAAGGAGTTCCTCTCTGAGGAGAAGGTATTAAGATTCCTAAGATGTGGTCTCTGCCTTCCAAGAATCTATATCTCTGTGACATTCCTGCCTCACAAATTATTTCTTTTTAAATTTCTTTTTTATTTATTGATTTGAGAGGAAGGGAGGGAAGGAGAGAGAGGGAGAGAGAGACAGAGGACGATAGAAAGAGAGAAACGTTTATTTGTTGTTCCACTTATTGATGCATTCATCTGTTGCTTCTTGTATGTTCCCTGACTGGAAATCAAACCTACAACCTTGGCATATCAGGACGATGCAGTCACCAACTGAAATACTTGGCCAGGGCTCACAAATTCTTAACCTCATAAATAGACGTTATCAACTTTTAATGTTCCTCAGGCTGAGATTACCCAGTGGTTATAACTACTCTTCATCTCCAAGGACAATTGTCTTCCAGGATCTGGCCCAGCCTGTCGCTTGGTTTTCCACTCTTCTTTCCTGACTTGTACCTACTCTTAGAGCTTGGGGACTGGCTACATTCTATCTAGCTTTGTTTCTGGTCATCTTGATCAGCAGGGAGGTGCTAAACAAACTTCTATAACTGGGAAACGGAATAATGGGGTCATGTGTTACAACTGTTGCATGAACACTTGACTTAGGTCCTGGTGGGAGATGCTAGAAGATGAAGTTCAAATTTTGGTGTAATTTCCTGATTGACACTAGCGATCATAATGAAACTTCACTTCTAAGTGGTGATTATGGTTTGCAGTCACTTGACTCGAATTAAAGGAGGCATCCCTCGCACTGCTTTGCTGTTGCATTTGCTGCCCGGCCATGGCACCAGCGACAGACCATTGTAGCTTTGGGATCAGGTGTCGCTCAGTACATAAATGATGAGATTTTGTAACCTCGCTTTGAAATCTAGTATCTAACTCATATGGCGAGTTCTAGGGGCAAGGACCGCTATTGACTTCCCCGTGAAAAATATGAAAAGAACTTCACTGTCTTCTTGACACTGCCTTGGTCTCCCTTCAATAATGGAAAAGGCTGTGATATTTAAATTTGTGGGGAAATCAATCAGACATCTGTGGGTTAATTTGCCATATTTACATGCTACAATTAGTCACATTATGTTTTAATTATGTCAATTAAACTCATGTCCTAGAGAGTAGGGATTTACTCATTTTTTTTCCCTTGAATTACTCCAAATGTGTGTCTGGAAGCTGCTCCCCTATGGTTTTGTGGGGCAGGGTCCTTTGTTTTTTCATTGTTATGACCCCAGAACAATTCTGGCATATCATAAATGCTTAATAAATCCCTATTGAATTGACTTATACATACACAGACATAGCTTGGAAAATCCATGCTGGTAACTCCAATGGCTTCTAAACTTGTTCTCAGCATAGAACAAATGCCTAAATTTGCGAACTCACACAAATGCCTTGCAAGTCTTCCCATGCCCATTCATTTTACTGCATTAGCAAAAGAAATAAAGCAAAAGTCCACATGCAAGGCAAGAGATGAGAGAAAGGAGAAAACATATTTCGATGTCAATTTCATGGTAGGCACAGTGTAAGGACCTTTCACTTTCACATACATTATCTTATCACCAAAGGACTTTTTCCCTTGGCTCAGCAGGTTGTTTTTTAACAAAAAGCCAACTGAAGCAAAAAGGGAATTGCAACTTGGCTTGTTGGAAATCCCTAAAGACATCAGAGGCTGCTTAAGAGGATTAATAAAAATGGGTTTAACGTTTTCTCTCATCGCTAACTCATCAGCTGTTGGGCAAACAGTCCTCTAGGTGGTACACTGACAGTAAGCCATACTGCACTACCAGCTCATTATTTCCCACTCAGTCAGAGTCTATGACTATTTACCTGGAACATTTCTGAAGCCGGGCTGTAGGTGAGGTAGAGACAGAACGCTGGTTGCCTCCTTCCAATGTCTATGTTTTAAAAGCAGCTGTAATTGAATAAACAATTTTTTTAAAAAAGGAGATGAAATAGATGACATTGTGGTAAACAGGCTCTTTAAACAAATGTGATTACAAACAGTAAATGATTGCCCTCCATCCCTGACCGGAAATGAGCACATTAATGCTGTGAGCTTTCATCCACAGACATGCACAAATGAACATGACCCTGTGACTCTCTGCTGTTTGGTTATTTTTAATTAGCCTTGACCTCTGCAGGCCTACCTTTGTGTGAGTCAAGATACGAGAGTGTGGAGGAACCCACTAATGTCCACTTAATGGCAGTCTATTCCCATTATGTCACGCGCTGGAAGATCTGATTTCACAGACGAAAGACTCTGAACCCAAAGACCTGCTGACGACAGGTACAGAGTAGAATTATAGAACAGAAACATCAGCTTTCGGTAGGAAAGGGAGAGTGCGCTTGTTAAGTGGCCAGCTTGGTTCTTCCACCTTTTGAAGAGGTAAGCACATTAGCGGTTGGTTTCTTAATAAATTATACAACGGGATGTTCCAGGGGGTCCATTTCCGGAAGGTGATTGGCTAGCACCATGGAGCACAGAGCACCATCAGCACCATTAATGGCTCATCAGGGTCTAGTGGTCTAGAAATGCCGCTCCCATGTTTCCTGAAAACACATTAATTCAACCTGACAAGAAGAGGAGCTAGGCACCAGACAGTTGATACACTGTAATATTATCCCTTTTCCTCACTTCTCCTAAGAGAGCTCTCCTTACCTACTGCAGGTCTGGCGATGTGTCCACATTGATGATTTTGAATATACTACAGGCATATTCCTTACTTGTTTTAGAGGAAAAACTACATAATTTATAGCTCTGGTTTACTGCCTTGTTCATACATAGAGTGAGTGAGGGAATGTGGGTGGTGGGCCACCATCCCCAGCTGGGAAGCAAGAGCTTCTTAGAGTTCCTGCAATCTATCAAGTTGTCAACATCACTGAGGAGTTTTCAGCCTGTCTCAAATGCCAGCTGTGTGGTCACAAGAAATCCGAAAATAGTAACACTATGACCACACAGTGGAGGTATGAGTAATAGACATCATGCCTAAAGGAGCTAGCTTTGTGCCTGGCACCTAGTGGCCACTCAGTGAGTGTCCATTGCATTTGCATCCCCCACCATCCCTGGGTCGTCACCTCGTTGAAGCATTGTACTCTGGCTGGTACAGAGTATGTGTTTTTCATCATGTCCACTGTTAGCTCAGTCTCTTGCTATCTGTGTTCCCTGTCCACCTGCCAACCTGGAAAAATTGTCCTCACGTTTCCAAATGACAAGTTTGATTTTTTTTTTGGTAACACTTTTTTATATTTTCAGTTTTATGACATTAGAGTGCTGTAAGGGTATTGTTATTTTCAAGGAATAATTTAGTGTCTTATCAAGATAATTAAGACTTTACGTGTCACGTAGGTGAGCTTTCTGGTCATGGTAGGAAGGAAGCAGTGTGCCCTTGTGCTATTTTTGGCTAATAGAGCAAATGGGAAATCCAGAGCTGATGGGGGTACAAAGCCGAATTTGTAAGTGTGTTAGATTTACTGAGTAGCTGGCTGCCTGTTGGGTCAGTGTCCATCATCAGCTTGCAGTAAATGGACTTCGAGTACTCAATGAGGTATTTCTTAGGAAGTTTGTTAAAGATGGAGCTTATGTTGTACCCAGTTTAAAACCTGTTTATCAGAAGTTTTTGGGGTTCTCACATCCTATCATCCCACATATATATAAATCCCCCCTAGAGAGTGCAGGACACCACGTCTCTGTCCCTGCATCCCCCCCACACCTCCCATCATGCTGCTTATATTCCAGCAGTATTTACAATCCACTAGGGTTATTCGTAGATTCATATATTTCTAGAAAAAAAAGATAACCCCTTGAAATACACAAGGGAAAACCCTATTAGTGGACACTTTCCCCCTTAAAAAATAAGAGAAGAGACTGCAGAAGCTTTGCAGTGCAACATGTTAAGAGCTGTTGTTCCAACACAAGCTCAAGATCCTGGTTTCTCATGGCTTCATTATCCTCTCCCCAAGTGCAAGAAGGTTGCTTCAGTTGTTACAGTGGGTGGCAGAGAGAGACATGTACGTTTCTAAGTGGTCTTAAGAACATCTACATTTCATCTAGCTTTACAGAAGTATAGCAAGTAACCATCTCAAAATTAATTACCATTTTTCCAAGCCTGGCTCATATTCTAAAATCCAGCCTTGACGGTGCAGGCTGCAAATAAACCTCCCATTCCCTAAAGGCTCTCTTCGTAGCACGGAGGATCCCCGAAGCTTAGGGCTGGAAGCAGCCAGCTGAGAACAGGTAACTAAGTCTCCTGGCCTTAGAGAGGGCCTTGCAGGCCGGTCTGTGGAAGTGGTAATATGAGAGTGAACCACCATGGCTCTCTTTTAGAAGAGGACAGGTATAAATGCACTTAACTAACTGATGAGAGTAGTTTCGAGGAGGGTGAGGCATAAACTAATGAGTCTCTTTAATACTTAAGTGGTATTTAATAAGAAACAGCCCCCCAAACGATCTCATTCATGACTGACCATTTTAGGGGCTCAGGTTTTGGATTCTTTCTTAAGTAGCAGCGACAGATTTTTGCAGAAGCTAATGCTCTGTTTGCCTGACCGCCTTTCTGATTACTGGCCCATATTTATTTGCAGGACAGCTGGTCTGGTGTCCATTCATGTGGAGAAAGGTAACAGGCCAAGATAAGATTCAGAACCACGAGTCTGACCTCCTTAGGTGAACTGTGCTCACCAGTGATATAAACCGTGGCATCCTTCCTCCTGATGGTTTTGGTGAGCTTGTGACTCACTGGAGTTTGTTTATTTAAATAGCAGCAAGGAAGCAGCTGTTGCTTGGAAGACCTGAGGGTCCTCTTGTGTCTGAAATGGTACTTCCACAGAAAACTTTGAATGCTGACCCAGACCACCCGCTGGCCTTTCCATCATCCCTTGAAAACAGACTTATAACTTTCTCTTCAATATCTCTAGAGAAGACTCTAGACTTGCTTTTGCAAAGCCCACTTTGCAAAATGCTAGAAGCAAGTTCTCCCAAATGTCTCATCCCAGGCCCGTGTGCTGTGATATTATTTGCATCTTGCTCTTTTCTGATGAGGTGCACAGGAGAGCCCCAGTGCACCCAAGGGCCCCTCCTGCCTCACCCAGGCCTGAGTGTAGTAACCGTGAAAAGTAGCCCCAGTTAATGTCAGTTTTAGTTTTTATGGTCTTCTTTTCCTTTATTTTTTTTACCCCTTCATGATAAATTTTCTTTTCCTGGCTTTTCATGTAACCCACCGAAAAAAATGGAAACACTCAGGAGAACGCTGATGTGTTTTCATTTTTTCAGATCTAGGCTGATTTTTTTAAAGAAAATAACTCCCTAGCCATAACGTAAGTATGTACATTGCCTTCTCTGAAAGGAAAATGCCCGACCCAGTTCACGCTGTGGATGGGAGACACCTGTTCTGTGGCCCATGTTGTCATGGACTGAGGAAGATAAATGTGATCGGATTTTCCCTGGAGGAGCCTTTTGGAAAACATCCGAGTGCGTGTGCATGTGGGTGCCCACACAGCCCCCCACCCATGCCTTGCTCTCCCAGCCCTGGGTAGCTTCTCTGTGGGTCCCAGGGTCATTTCCTTAGCCCAGATAGACCTCCCTTTAGATAGATAGCTAAGAGGATCTTTATTTGTCCTGGAGAAAGAATCCAGCCTAAGAGCGCTACGGAAATTCCTTCCACTATGAATACAAAGGAGTTTTTTAAAGTCTATCTTCTGAAGTTTTTTTTAAAAAAAAGATTTTATATATTTTAAAAAAGATTTTATATTTTTATTTTATTTTAAAGATTTTATTTATTTATTTTTTTAGAGAGGGGAAGGCGGGGGAGAAAGAGAGAGAGAGAAACGTCAGTGTGTGGTTGCCTCTCACACGGCCCCCACTGGGGACCTGGCCTACAACCTAGGAATGTGCCCTGACTGGGAATCGAACCTGCAACCCTTTGGTTTGCAGCCCGTGCTCAATCCACTGAGCTACGCCAGCCAGGGCTATATTTTTATTTTTCAAAGATTTTACATTAAAGAACCGAGTCTCCAGGAATGAATGGGAATTAGCAAGATTGAGACAAGGAAGTTGTTCTGGACAGAGGGAATACCTGGTGCCAAGGCCCAGGTCCACCTGAGAGCATGGAGTCTCTGGGGACCTCCAAGAGCCTCTGTGCAACCTTGGCTTTAGAAGAAAAGAAGCCAGAGAGACGGGACAGGCTTAGGTCATGAAGAACTGTGAGCCACGGCAAGCAGTGTGGGCTTCTGCAGGTGGCTGGGTGTCACCGAAAGATCCGAAGCAGGTATTTTAGAGAATGGACTGGAATAGATGAAGTAAGCTTGGAGGTGGAGAGACCCATTAAGGAGGCTATTAGAATTGTCTAATAACAAATAATGAGGGTCCTGACCTGAGGCAGAGGCAGTGAGTCAAGCTTTCCCTGCCTCCCCAGGACACGCCTGATTGATTTATGTGTTGCTCTCAGCAGCCAGCATGTCTGCCAGGCTGCCCCTGCTGCCACTGACCTTTCATCACTTATCTTTACAATATTTGCTGCTTTGCCTTTCTGCACTGCAATTCGTGAACCTGCCTCTCCTGTTAGACCTCCATGTGTCCTTTTTATCTTAGTTTTTGCTGCACAAATACTGCGCCTGGCACAGGTTTTTCGAGTTCATGATGGGGACAGGATCAGTCTAGCATGGCTGTAGTCTAGAGTCCTATCTGGGATGTTCTAGGAAGAAGAGGTTGTGGGTCAGGATGGATGAGGGAGGAGAATTATTTTGCTCTACAATAAATTGGGGGGTGGGCCTTGACAGATAAGAATTTCCTATGATTCCCCTTGGACTCCGCCAAAGCACATGAGCATTCTTCTGGGACTTCAGGTGGATTCTTGGCAGGCTTCCTGTTTGCTCTCAGTAATGTTACACAACTTCTGCACCACCTCTTAAAAATCAATGAGACTTCAACACAAGTGATTAGAAATAGGAATAACATCTGTTGATTTTATAACCAATATCCAAGTACGCACCTATCTACTCTCAACACTAAGTGAAGCCCTGCTCGCTTCCCTATAAATTCTGCGGGGTGGCCATTTATTTAGCTAAGGAGTTTGCACATTGCTTTTATCTTTTTAAACACAAAAGCCTACAAGGAAGCCGATATGGAAATCGAATTTTCACAAGGACCTGTTCTCATCGAAGCCAGTGTTTTGGGGGCCCGACATGTTGTCCAGGTGTCCACTTCTGCATCCCACCACCAGTTCTAAATAAAGGGACTGCAAACATCACTAATTCAGCCCACTAACGTTTCCCCCCTAACTAATCACTTTGGTGCAGTTTCTCTTAAGTTTGAAGCTATTACCACATGAAGTTTTTCACAAGTACTTGGTGGCTTTGTTTCTATGGTCTAAAATGCTCCACCGCCTTTTGGGCCCTGGTGTCTTCCAAGAAGAGTGGGATTGGGATCGTCTGTGCCTCCCTCCCTCCTCCATCCCTTCCTCTCAGGCTTTCATAGACCACTCTTCTCGAGTTCTGACCGGAGGGCATTCTTGCACCTCACAGTAAGTGCCTACAAAAACCCTGATTCAGAGGTAATTATCATTCAGATAAAAGATTTCTTTAAAAGGGTAAATGTTAAGAAGGCAATGGTTCCCTTGAATTCACAGGTTTTTTTCTGTTTAAATTTTAATTATACCTCATGGGTTTCTGCCAAATGTGAGTATATTTAATGGCCTATGGGCTTTTACTGATTATGTTAAAATTAATACTTGGCCTTACAGGGTAAGAGGCTGAACTCTGTGCCTAAACTTTTTTTTCAAGATTATTAAGAGGCTTAGAGAGATCCAGAGACTTCAGTTTGTTAGTGCCTACATGTGAAAATGTGGCTGTTTATTTTTCTTGAACGAACCCAAATTATTTGGTACATAAAACTTGGTAAAGGATTACATATTAGAAAAAACGAAAGGCATTCTATTGGTATGAGTTCTTAGGTGCTCCGTTGATGATAGCTCATTTCTCCTCTCCTGTTTTTAGAAGGCTTTACCACACATGTGCAGAAGTTTACCAAGGGGTGGGGCGAGGGCCCCTCTGTCAGCCATGCAAGGTGGCTTTGTAATAAATTCTTTCTGTCTAGTGAAATAATTCTGAGGTCGTACCCTACTTTTAGAAATCTGATTTGTAATCACAACATATTCAGTAATTCTCCACTCTTTTAGGGCTATTATTCACCTTGAAAATGCTCTTTGCAAATAAGTGTATTTACCCAATTTCCTGAAAATAGTCCTCCCTTAGTACTTCCCAGGTCTTGTTACAGATCACTGATAATCTAGAGTAAAGAGAAGAGAACCCTAACGCTATGACATTTACGGATCTGGTAGCTCTTTGAAGAATTATCTGCAAAGATGGTAAAGTATCTCTAAAATGATTTAAATTCCTAAAATCCAACTTATACATACCTTTTTTTTGAGAAGTGCAACAGCTACTTAACAATGCCGAGAAGAATATAGCAACTGTGATTTGCTGTTTGATTTACTGCATAATATGTAAGACATTTCATATGTTCTAAGGTTCTTGAGAGCCACAAATCCTCCAAGCCTGATAAAACAAACCATAATAGAGGAAGAAAACATAGAATATCTGAGAAGACTGAAGAATTGGGTAAACGGGCTCATCAAATTATGCCTAGATACTTGGAATTATTCCTTTGAGCTTCCAATGCCTCAGTGTCCAGTATGTAGGTTTAAGTAGAGGATCCTGAACGTCTAATCAGCATCAAACAGAGGCCGTGGCCTTTTCTGCAGACCTCACCAGGAGGTCTCTGCTTTGGAACAGTGTAGGAATTTGGTAAATCAGGATATATGCAGAGAGGACTGACTGTATAAAGAAGGTTCTGGAAGTCATTTTGTTTGAGAAACTGTTGAAGAAACAATGACTGTTTACCTGAAAAAGGGAAGATTAAAAAAAAATCTTATCCACCCCCAAGGATATGTTTATTGATTTGAGAGAGAGAAAGAGGAAAGAGAAACCTCGATTGTCTGCCTCCCGTGAGCCTGTGAGCACCCTAACCCAGAATCCAACCTGCAACCTAGATGTGTGCCCCGACCAGTGATCCAACCAGCAGCCCTTTGGTGTACAGGGGAGCCACCCGGCCAGGGCAAGGGAAGATTTGGTGTAAAGAAGTTATGAGAAATGTCTCTAAACCTTCACTGTTCCATATGATAGCCACTAACCACATGCCACTATTTAAATGTGAATTAATTAGAATTAAATAAAATTTTAAAAAGTAACCCCTCATGACACCAGCACATTCTGCGGCTCCAGAGCCACCAGTGGCTGGCAGTTACCGTACTGCACAGCGCTCAGACGCAGGGCGTCTCCGTCATTGCAGAATGTCCTGTTAGGGAGTGCTGCTCTAAGGACTCGAAGAAGTGCACGTAGGAGAAATAATAGGTTTACTCTGCATATCTCCGGAAGGTACAGTTGCACCCAACAGAAAGAAACCAGAGGGGACATCTTCCCAACACTTGAGATGGTCAGTAAGAGAAGCCAGACTAGGGAGCTCTCAGAGAGGGGAAAGACTGACTCTTGGCGGCCCTTGTCGAGGATGCTGTAGGAGGAAGTGGCAGTAGATGTCAGACTTCCCGGCTGTCAGACTTTGTCTTCCTGTCCCTGTCAGGCTCCGAGCCACGGCCCAGCCAGCCTGCTCGGTGTCTGGTCAGAGCTCTGCCGCTCCCTTCCTTCGCTGTTTGCTGATGGAAAGGGCCTGGTGGCCGGGCCGAGAATAATCTCAGCACTCTCTCTCTCAGTTCTGCCTTCATCTGATTTCAACCTTCCTTGGGAAGACCGACCGATCATTTACAATGCTCATTAGAGGCTTTCAACAAACTTGTGCCTAGAAAGAATTTATTTCTGTAAATCCAAAAGTGGGGATATATTTTCTGAATATAAATTTGGGTTGCTGATGGATGAAATTAATGAAAAGGCCATGGATTTCTAACCCTACGTGAACTTGACTTATCCAAGATCCTATGTATTGAAACATTTGAACTTAAGCAGAATAAAACATCAATTAGAAATTGATAACAGTATTTCCCCTGGATAAGTGACAAAGAAAGTGTTTGGAGCAGTCTTTGTTTGCAAGGTAGATACCAGACTTCCCGGCAAAGTCATGCCTTCTCAAATACATGCTTGAAGTTCTAGAGAATTGAAGGGCCATAATTAGTAGGTATTTATAAAGCTCTTTTGTAGCTTTTAAGGAGACTGTGCCTGAGAACTCAAAGAATTATTTCTGGAAGTCTAAAACCAGGGTTGGTTCCCTGAGCACATTTCTTAATTGTAACGATGGTGTTGCCCTGCATATGGATCTCAACTCTGGTCAAGCCTGGGCAGTTTTATTGGCCTTTAGGAGTTTTGAAAGGACACTCTCAAACCTCGTGAGAGTACCAGAGGAGGAGAATGCCATGCAGCAAATATGTTGCAATGGTCCCTCCAGGAGGTGAAGAGAAGGAATTGCAGTTCTGTAGTCACTGGGGACAGACTATGGTCGGAGCACCTCAGTTGTCTTGGATTGACCTTGTTTTCCAAACTCTCCATGGGAAGTCTTTGTCTGCTTTTTTGGAAAACTTAACTGTTTTCTTTTAAACATTTTAAAATGTGCTCCTTTGGGTCATAGAAATAGCTGGTTTCTCTTTTTCCTTCTTTCTCTTCTCCTAATCAGCACAGGCTCTGGTTCATTCCTACCCAGGGCATGGGGAGAAACTATCCTCTAGACAAGTGTTATATCATGATGTGTCCTAACCCACCCTGGACTTGAAGCTCAGGTATCAGTTCCATGCCTTGACCCTCCAAGCAACTGTCTCCTCAAGGTGAACACAGATGTGTTTATCTGCCAACACTGGGTTGCTTTGGAAAGCATCCTTGGTCTAATCTGGCTATACTGAGGGAGGAGCCCGTGCCTGTGTCTGCACACAGTCAAGAGAAAGTTCTCACGGGAAGTGGTGCTGAAGTGAAGTTAAAGGATGGCAGGAGTGTGTAGCATGGATGAGAGGGCAAAGAATGCCAGGGAGTGGGCGTGGCCTATGCAAAGGCAGAGAAACACCACTGCTTCAGACGTTTAAGGAAAACTCAGGGATGGTTTTGTGAAAGGAACCAGTGAGAGAATCATTCAGTTAATAAATATTTATTAAGTGCAGTAATGAATGAAACAAAGATCCTTACCCTTATGGAACTAGTAGGCGAGTGGAAGAAGTCAGAAAATAATCAATAAAACAATGAAAATACTAAATTATTTATAAAGAGCTTAGAATGATGCTTGGCACATTACAAGGGCTACATGAGTGCTTGATTGATTAAACTGAATAACTTTCTGTGTTTGTTAGAAGGCCATAAGTGCTATGGGAGTGTGTGTGTGTCAGGGTTTGGTAAAAGAAGTCAGGAGTGCCGAAGGGAGGGGTTGGGAGTGGGTCGTGAAGTTGTAACCACTTTGAGAAGCCTTTTGGGAAAAATACCATTGAGAAAAGACTGGAAAGTGGTGCAGAGTTAAGGGTAATCATTTCAGTAAAGAACCTTCCTGTGCAGGTATCAGCCAGTGCAAAAGCCCTGAGGTAGGAGAGTGTCCTCAGGGACAAGCAAGGATGTCAGGGTGGAAGGATGAGGTTGGAGAGATGATGGGAAGGGACAGGAAAGATCCTCTAGGCCATCATGAGGGCTTCAGTTTCACTTGGAGTGAAATGGAGAGTCATAGGGGTGTGATTTGACTTAGGTTTTAAAAGGTCAGTCCAGTTGCTCTATTGAGAGTAGACTTTAAGAGGCAAAATGAATGGCTACATGAAGAGGCAGTCAGCGGGGCAACCATGCAGGGGGCCAGCCTGTAAACAGCACTGAAATAGCACTAGCAGTTTTGTAAGAAAGAGGCTGTTCTTGCCAGAATTCACCTTAGGAAAAGTGTTATTTGTAGGCAGTGAAACAACTCTGGTGCATGTTTGGTTGGGTGGCAAAGACATACACTGAATGTCTTCTGAGGACTGTGGGTCTACTGGACTGTAGGCCTTGGGTTCTGGCGAGTGCGAGCTGCAGTTTGGGGCCAGAGCTGAATTGTGAGGACTGCAGAAGAGAGGCTAAGTGGGCCCTTCTTCCAAACTTCTCTCGGCATAGAGCTCAGCCCCTTCTTCTACTGGGGTACTTACTTAATTAGACCACCCAGAGAGCCTGTGTTTCTGTCCCACTGCCCTTACGAGAGATGCAGGGGCCAGGTTCTGAATGACCTTGAACATCCTTCAAAACATACCTACATAAGCCATACACACTTTCATAATAGCCTTCTTTTCCTACTTCCAGACCCCACAGGAAAATGTTTTATTTGTTCATCCTGGGAGCATTTTTATTTTACTTGTCAGTAACGATGATTCACTGTCATTCAGAAAGTCATGGCAAATCGTTTCTGAAAGTGTCTGCTCTTGGACAATGGGATTTAGATGAGGATGGCTCAGAGGACTGGAGACTGCTGTCCCAGAGATGTGCACCCTGGGTGGGAGGGGAGCCCTAGGGATCTTTGACATGGCAGTCCCCAGAACCACATTTCAGACAGGACAATTTTGGGTCTGACATGATAAAGAGGTCAGTTCTCCAAGAAGGCGTAACAATCCTTAATGTGTATGTGCCTAACAACCGAGTGTCAAACTAGATGAGGCAAAACCTGATAGAATTGCAGGGAGAAATAGATTAATCTACTGTCATAATGGGTGACTTCAATACCCTTTGTCAGAAATGGACAGATTCAGCAGGGAGAAAGTCAGTAAGGACCCAACACTACCATCGATCAACTGGGTATAATTGACATCTATAAACTACTGCTTCATCCAGCAACGGCAGAATACCCATTCTTCTCAAGCTCACCTGGAACATTCACCCAGCCAGACCAGATTTTGAGCCATAAAGCACATCTTAACAAATCTGAAGAACTAGAAATCGTACAGTGTCTGCTCTCAGACCAAAATGGAATTAAACTAAACAACAAGAACAGAAAGATAACCCGGAAATTCCAAAAAGAGCATTCTAACCGTTAACAGCCTACTGTATCTCAGCATGCCTTTGTTAACTGCCTGCAGGTCCCCGAGGGCGAGGACCATGGCTCTCATTTTCTGACTCCATCATCTCCGTCAGTGCTTGTACAGTAACAAGTAAGGGTTTAGCAGAATAATAAAACTGACTTGGAATCCATAATTCACCAGCACGGGGTGGGGGTGGGGTGGCCAGAGAGCCTGACACTGATGGCATATTCCATTAAGTGCTCTGAGACTTAGGTGTTATTTGGGAACATAGAGGAGGCAGTCCCTATCAGTGCCGGATTTATCTCTTTGTTTCATCTTACATTCTTTGCCTATTTGTCTTTGTGTGACATCACTAGTTCCTGGGTTTATGATATTTTCTGCATATTTCTGTACATATAAGTAGGGGCTTAAGAAAGGACTTTTGATGAAGTAATAATAGCCACCATCACTTATTGGGTTCCTCTCACCTTCACAAACATTTTCTCAATTAATCCTCCAATAGCCTACGGAGGCAGGTGTTACTTATCTCCATATTACAGATGAGAACAACACACACAAATGGACTAGTATGTCCAAAACAACCAGCTAAGGTGATGACTGTTGGAACTGGTTTGTGACCCCAGATCCACTGGACCCCAAAGGCGTGCTCTTAGCTGCCACTGTATTCCGGGTTTGTGCTTTGTGGTTTGAATGGAACAAGATGATTTAATGCATTCTATTTTCCAGTTCCTCTTTGGGAAAATGGCAATAATCCTTCCTGTCTATTTCGTTGGGACAGGGTCACTTGGGGTGTTTAAATGTAAGCTGTCATGTGCAAATATAAAGTATTAAAATAATTACTGTTTATAGCAAAATCTTCTTTAGTATTGAAATTGTCTTATTTATCTTTGATCTTTCCAGTTGTCCAACTGGACCCTTGGAAAGTAGTCAAATTTGTTCATGTCTGTGGCATGATAAAAAATTACAAGTTAAACAGAGAAGACCTAGTCATGAAGAGTTTTGCAAACTGATATTTTTTAAAGGTTGGAGTTGTATTCATCAAATCTTTAAAAAGTAAATTTATATCCCACCCAGGTTTAAGAAAGTAGCTTTTTGTTGGTGAATGTGTTTCCCACCAGATTCCGAGCTGCCGCACGCCAACTCTGCAGGCCCCGGGCAGGCTTGGCAAAGGCGCTGCCCAGGCTCTGTGCCGACACAGCTTGGTCAGGAGGGACAGGTAATTGCTCACTGGGCTCTGCACACGAGGGCACATTTGGCAAAGCTGCTTTTTGCACGTTGTCAGTTGGAAATGTAACTTGCAGAGTGTAAGTCATTTGAGTTTGTATGTATTCAGAGCGACTGCAGAATTGCTTTAGCAGATAATTTCATGGTGAGAATAAAAATACTCCTTTGATTTCTCAACTGAAATCCTGAAAGCTGAACTGGAGGTTGTCAGCTTTCTTCTTACCCCTTTCAATGGGTATGCTTCCTTTAAAAATATGGAAAAGGAAAAATAACCTGAAGTTCTCCTTGCCCCGAGGGGTAAGATGCTATGCTCCATACATTGCTTGACCTACAATCTATTTTATTGTCTAAAATGAGTCGGGCTGATGTGAGGTTCCAGCTTTGTTGTTTTCACTTTATTTTTTTGTGGGCAGCATTACTAACTCCAGAGGGCACCACCTTGTGAAGTCCCGGGTATAGGGGTAGAAGAGGACCAGGAGAAGGGGTGTAGGTGGCTCCCAATAAACACGTTGTTGCAGGGAGAAAAGAGCTCAGAGCACACTTACTGATCATGGGACTGGAGTCTCCACAAATAAAAGCTAACAACAGTAGCAAACTACTATGCTCTCCTATGCCCTGCTTCTCAAGAACTAGTTTTTGATCTGTTAAGATACCTAATCCAGCCCTGGCTGGGTAGCTCCGTTGGTTGGAGTGTCATCCCAATGAGCCAGGGTTGCAGGTTTGATTCCTGGTCAGGGCACATGCAGGAAGCAAACAATGAATGCATAAACAAGGGGAACGGCAAGTGGATGTTTCTCTCTCTCTCTCTGTCTCTGTCTCTCTCTCTGTGTCTACTGCTGCTCTAAAAATCAATGCTAAAAAACTTAAAAATAAAGACATCTAATCCATCTCACACTAATAACTTTTGTCAAAATAGAAGTTGAATTAAAAAAATTAAATTTAAAAAAGGTGAATAAAAATACAAGCCCCAATTTTATTGGAATCAACAGACATAAATTTATATTTCAGTAAGCATATTCAGAACACTGATAAAAAGGAAAGAATCGCAAACACTCCACATTTTTTAGTTGACACACAGTAATTATAATAAAAATTCCCATTACACTTGCACTTTTGTCATTCCACGATCATAACTAAATGAAGTTACGCGTCTAATGCAATTCCTCATATTAAATGATACTATGCACTTTGAATGAACACCATGCATAGATGAGCTTGCGTCTTGCTTGCTAATTTATCTAATCTAGGTTGGATTGACAAAAATGCTATTCTTGGGGACAGACAATAGGCCCAAATGGAGTGCATCAAGGCCACAAGCCAGGGCTCAGGCACTCAGCAAAAGCGTGCTGAATGAAAGCAGGCTGTGGATGACCATCCTGCCTTTTCTGAAATGTGGTTCGGGGAACTGCTCATCCATGACAGAGGTCCCCAGGGCTCCACTCCCTGGTAGGTCCACATCTCTAGGACAGCAGCATGTAATCCTCTGAGTCGCCCTCAGCTAAATGCCATCGTTGAAGAGCAGGCACTTTCGGAAATGATTTGCAATGACCTGCTGAATAACAATGAATCTTTATTACTGAAGAATGGAATAAAACTGCTTGCAGGACTAAGGAATCAAACCTCCTCCTGTAGGGTCTGAAGGTAGGAGAAAAGGCCATCATGGAAGTGTGTATGGCTTACGTTCTTAGATATGTGATGAAGGGCATTCAAGGTCATTCAGGATCTGACCACTGAATTTCTCCTTAGGGTGGTGGGATTGGCATACGGGACCTCTGCGTGGTCTGATCTCATGTTGACAGGAATGCAAAAAGAGATGCTAGCAAAGTGAGCACTGTTCAGAAGGGTCTAGTTTTATTTTTTATCTAAAGCGACACCAAGGGGGCTGTGTTTTCAAAATTCATCTTTAGTTCTTCATCAGTAACCAGCTCTAAACATATCAAATTTAAATGATCTTTTCATGGGTAAAAAACCCAAATCCATAGAATTTTCTATGCATAAATCTAGGAGAAGAAATTCAAAACATTCTATTAAGTAAAGAAAATATCGGGTGATGACTTTTTGGCAGATGTGCTGTATCAATTTCATCTCCTCCTTCACTGATCATTGTTCAATTCTGGAACATGTCATAAACTATGGAAACTGCTCTTTTAAGCTTTTAGCTTTTGTGTTTTGGTCTTCAATCTAATCTGTCATCGAAAAGCATGTTGCTCCCTTATGTGGAAGTATTAAGATAACTCAAATAGCCAGGACAGACAAAGAAGTCTGGCTGTCTAATTCACACCTTCGGAAAGTTGGGACCAGCCTGGTTTCTTACCCTGCAGAACACTAAGCCTTGATTCGACACTTCAGATGTTCTTGACAGAATTTTGCTCTCAACAGCCATCCAACGTCAATGTTCAATGTCGTTGTTCATGATTAGTGCCTTTCTCAATTGCTCACTTGGAGTAATCATGACTTTAACCCATTCACCTTTACATAATTCACAATTTTACTGCTCACTAAGCACAATGTTCAGTTTAGCTGACTTATTATTGAGGCAAGTCTTTCTTAACCAAGCCGACAATGCATTAATTTACATTCTGGTGCAAGTTTATTAACCTGGGTAATCACTCCAGAGTGTTTCCTATTATTACAGCTGCATCATCAGAACTTGCTCCTACACAACACTCAAACTCCAGACTACATCTGTTGGTAACGTAATTCTTCTTAGCTTTATACATTTGAGAACTAGTTGTGTCTTTTGGCAACAAGCATTAAAAAAAGGATCCTTCCCTCGTATCATCATTATGTCAATCATATATGTACTGAAAGGTGGCCACGTCAGCACTATAATGCACTTGTCAAGTTCCAGTGAAAAGTACTTTGCTCATTTTATTTGCGCTGTGAATTGGTCTCTCCTCTCATTAGCTTAGTATGTTCATCTATGGTGTCACTTGAAAGTGGTATCAATGCTACCACCTTAGCCACAGATTTACCCAACATTTTTAGTCAAACACCTCCGATGCAGATTCTCACTAATGTCATTGATTGGACATATTTTTGTTTTTGTCTTAGCAACCCAAAGTCGTATTTTATTAGAAGACTGCAAAGCATTAATATGTAAAATATGTAAACTTAATATGGCTTTCTAATGCTATATTCTTTTATTTCAAAGAATTCTTTTGGTTTTGAACTTCTTTTTGATCTTTGTAAGTAAATGCTGTCCGAGAAGTCTTGAAAGTTATCATTTATTAGTTGATTTCTGTCAATAACAAACCTTTGGATTTTAATATGCCACCCTCAACTGTGGCTACGAACCCAAGCTTAGTATATGAGGTGTGCTATTTCCAAATGACACCAGCACGAACTCTTTGGTCCCAATTTTTTTGGAATAGCTTCCCTTGCCACTGTTTGGTTTACTTCTACTGATACATTCAGACAAAGTATGTATTTTCTTGAGATAAACAAAATCTTGTGAAATTCCTTTTACAGTTTGTAAATCAGAGCTAAAAAATACATAATATAATTTTTGTCTTAATTTAGCTGATAATGTTAAGCTGTAAATTAAGCAGGGTTGATTGAAAATGGAAACAATCACAGAAATACACATGCCAACATTTTCTCTGTTCACCTTGTCTTCTGTGGTCTCCCTCATCTGATTTCCTAAGCTGGCAAGGAGGTGGCTAGGAAGATATTTCTCTAGTAATTGTTGTCTAGATCTCTCTGTAGCCTATTTAATGGGGGAAAAGGTAGGGAGACTAGGATTTTATGACTTGTGTTTTATATATTACATGTCATTTCATAATGGGGATGGTAGTATTTAATTGTGTGCTGAGGGAATGAGATACTTTCCCCATTTCATGTGCAAAATCCATAATTATATTGACTGTATTTAACTGGATATGTGGCATATTCAGTGCTGTGGCAAAAAAGTGCTGACTCCAGGTCAACAAACATATTTTGATCCCTTACTGTGTTCAAGGCCCTGTGCCAGATGTGGTAAGGGAACACTGGGGCCAGACCAGCATAGTTTCTGTCTTGAATGACATGGCAGCTCAGAAAGGTAGATCACTCAATTATAAGGTATACTGATGATCTGTTGCTGCATAAGAAATTATCCCAAGGCTTATCAATCCAAAACAACAACAAGTTTTTATCTAACTCGTAATTCTGCAGCTGGGCAGTGTCTCGTTCTGTTACACATGTTGTCAGTAGGCTTAGATATCCTGGGGTCTGGGTGATCCTCTTTCAAGATGACTCACTCACACGGATGGCAACGTGGGCCCTGGATATAGATTGGGAACCCATTCGGGGTTTTAAGCCAGGGACCCTGGTTGCTTTCCAGGTAGGCCTCTTCACAGGCAGCTTGGACTTCCTCGTAGTATACAGGCTGTGTTCCAAGTATGAGTGTCCCAAGAGATCAAGGCAGAAATGCCTGGCACTTCGGAGTCCTGGTCTATACAGCATCTGACCCACCGTGCTGTATAGACTGATGCAGTCACAAAGGCCTACAGGGGTAAAAATGAGGGGAACAGACCCATTGACAGGTGTGTGGTAAAATTATAGAAGAACATGTATGATGGGACATATTGTTGTAACCATCTTTAGAAAACACAACCTGCCATACAAGTTGTTCATTCATTCATTCATTCAACAAATATTTATCAACTACTTCCTGTGTGCCTGGGAAGGGTACTGTTAATGCCTGGATATTCAAAGATAAACAAAACAAGATGACTGCCTAAAGAAACTGATAGTTGCAGGAGAGAAAGATGGTCTATTATAGTTAACTGTCTGTAATAAAATGTTTTAGGTACTTTGCCAGAAGTTTGTACTGGTATAGCTCAGGAGAAGGGGAGGTGGTACAATTCCTCACAGTAGCAACATATGAGTTGGCTCTAGAAAGGAGCATAAAGCAACAGTTCTCAAAGTGTGGCCTGTGTGTCCATGGGGGTCCCCAAGACATTTTTAGGAAGCTTGTGAGGTCAAAGCTGTTTATTCAATAAGCCCTGGTCAGTGTGGCTCAGTTAGTTGGAAGATCAACCCATACACCAAAAGGTTGGGGTCTCAATCCCCAGTCAGGGCATGTAGCTAGGTTTCAGGTTCAATTCCTGGTCCAGGCATGTACAGGAAGCAACCAATCAATGCTTCTCTCTCACATTGAGGTTTTTCTCTCTCTGCCTTTCTTTCTCTGTAGAAGCAATGAAGGAAAATGTCTTTGGTTGAGGATAAAAAAATAGCTACATAATAATACTAAGACATTCTTTACATTTTATTGTGTTGGTATGTGTACTGATGATGCAAAAGCAGTGGTGTGTAAAACAGTGGGTGCCTTAGCATGAATAAAGACCATCCCAAACTGTACAGAGTTTCCACTGTATCCTTCACAGCCATGTACTCACTGAAAAATAAGAACCCAATTGCACTTACGAATGCCCTTGATGAAGCAATACAAATAACTAAATTATTGAATCTTGGCCGTTGGGTGTATATTTTAATGTTCCTCATGACAAAATGAGAACACATGAAGCACTTCTGCGCACTGAAATGCGGTGGCGTTTTCAGGGAAAGGCTCTTGTGTGGTTGAACTCTGAGCTGAAAGAGCTGTTGTTTTCTCTCACAGCGATTTCATTGTTCTCGAGTCCATTTTTACTGGAGAGAACAACTTGACAAACTATCGTCATTTACACTGGGCTATTTTGCAGATGTTTTCTTGAAAACCAATGAGGTGAGGTGAGCCCATCACATTAGGGGAAACGACTGACAGTATTTGCTGCCAATTATGCAATCAAAGCTTTCAAGCAAAAATTAGAATTATGAAACACTGGTATCTATCACCATCGGTTTGACAGTTTTCAAAACCAGACGATTTGATGTGATTGACGGTGATATTAACAAATTGGGTTTTCTACACTGTTTAATGAAGTGTGTTAACTTTTGGAAGACCTGCAAAGCTCAATGAACTCATATTTTCCAAGCGATCAATGCATGATGTTACAAAACGATGCATGGTTAAAGACTTATTCCAAGTGCAAGGTTGACCAGTGTATCATTAACAGAGCATGAAAAATTCATGAGCTTGGCTTTGGGTTCTAGATTAAGCTCTAAGAAACTGCCATTTGCTGAATTTTAGGCTAGTATCAGAAAAGAACATCTTATTAAAATATTTCTCCCTTTTCCAACTGCATATCTGTGTACACTGGATTTTCTTCATCTGCTTCAACCTGAAACATCATTCAGATTGAGTGCAGGAGCAGGTATGAAAATCTAGCTGTCATCTATTAAGCCAGGCACTAAAAAGCTTTGGGAAAACATAAAGCAATAATACTCTTCTTATTCATTTGTTTAATACTTTGGATAATATTGTTGTTTTTTAAAAATATGTCATCTGTTAACCTATAATGAGTTTATTCTTATTCTTAAGTAGACAAATAAATATTTTAATACTTTCCTCCAATTTCATTTCTAATATGATGAATAGCAATAGATATAATCCACATAAAAAAAGCTCTTTGTTGTCCTCAATAAGAGTGAAAAGGAGTCCTAACATCCAAGTTTGAAATCCAAATTCAAGGGAGTCACATATACCAAAATAATGGATATGCTGGGACCAAAGACTTGGGATTTTGAGTGACTGAACTGGGTGCATTCAGAGTGCTGGATGAAGCTCAGATGGGCTTCAGGGAGGTGCAGGAGACAGAGGAGAGGCAGGAGGGGCGAGACTGATCAGTAGGCAAGGGACAGTGCAGTGATCAAGTATTCAGGCCCCGGACTGCCTCGGTTGAATTTTGGTTGTCACTTGGTTCTGGTGTGCTTGGAGCAAGTTACTGAATCTATCTGTATCTCAGCTTTCGAATATTTAAAATGGAGCTAATAACAGTGCTGATTATCTAGGTCTGGGAGGATTAAATAAAATAATCTCTCTGCAACACTCGACATAGTGCTTTGCACAAAGAAAGCACTCAAATGTTGGGTATTTTTTACTAAGGTATTTTTTGGATGCTAGTAAGAGAGACTTTGGAGGGTCTTAGCAGGAAGAAGACATGACTGGATTAAGATGTGCTTAGAGAAGAAACACAGGGAGGGTGTGCATGGTAGGGAGGACTTCTCTTCATGCAGTTTGGTCCTTGGGGGAAAACAGGTACAGCCGAGCTCCACCGGCTACTTTTGGGGTCGAAATGTTCACTCTCGGGAAGGCTCTTGGGGTATCTCAGTGCTCCACTTATTTTAGAAACTATTTTATATACAACTGGGAATCTGTTCTCTTTGGCAGAAAGTTTTGGTGGCCCCCTGATTTTCAAATTTGGGTTGATTTTTTTCTCCTAGTCATGTGCATTACTAGTTACAATATCATTTCGCTCTCCTCAGGTAATTGGCTGCCTGGTGCCCATTCTTACATGACCACAGTTTTGAGTGTAGCCAAGAGTTACCCTGGGCACAGTCAGCAGAGTTGGGCTGGTCTGGGGCAGCTCACAGGGACATGGCACCCTGGTGGCCAAGAAATCACTTGGGAAGAAATCACTTGGTTATTACAGAGAGTGAAATTTAGTTCATCAACAATATATTGAGTTCGCTCTGTGCCAGGTACTGAGGAGCAACAGAGGTGAAAGAATACTTCTCACCCTTACCTGAAAGAAGCTTGCAGGTCCTTTTGGTGGTGTGTGGGGAGTCGGGGAGGGGTGAGTCATGTTTGCAAATAACTGCATTGTGAGTTTCTTGTGACAAGTGCTAAAACAGAAATAAAAGCCAAGTGCTTTTTGAACCCAGAGGAATGTATGCTTCAGGCTTGGGGAGAATGGCCAAGGTTTGATGGCACTTGAGCTGAGCCTTGAAAGAGGTGTCGTGTTCTGGCAGGGAGGAATGGGCAGATAAAGGTCTTCCTATAGAGAGACAACATGAGTAAAGATACAGATGAAGAGCAGGCTGAATCAACAACATAATTGTCGGGGCCAGTGTAAAATGAAAATGCTAAGCCTCGTTCAAAAATGATGAAAAATTCCAAGACAGCGACACCAGAGCCTTCACCCAAGCATGGAACTTTATGAAGGCAGAGGCCACGCACCTGTGTAGGGGACACACCCATGGAGCCAGTCCTGAATGCAGGATGCATACAAAGAAGTGGTGGTCAGGCTTATCTCTGCAGCAGGCTGTCTGAGAGTGAGTAGTGGAAGATACGTGTGCACAGGCAGGTTGGAGCCATGTGCTTGGGTGTCGTGTTTGGGAGGATGGACTGGATGCTGAGTTCAGTGTGGAACCTCTGAAGTTTGGAGCTGGAAATGATATAGCCAAAGAAGTGTTTTGGGACGATAGTGGCGGCAGTGTAGAGGCAGGACTTGAGGTGGTTTGGGAGGGGTTGAAGAGAGGACAGGGATTTGGGAAGAGACTGAAATATGGGCCTGTAAGAAAAAAAATGGTCTGAACACTAGAAGAAGCAGCAGGGATGGCGTGGAGAAAATGGATGCAGAAACATATCCGAAGTAGAGATTTTGGGTAACCAAATTGAGAAGGATGAGGAAAGGGGTGTGCAGGAATGATACTAAAGTGGTGAGCCTCATGGTAGGACTGATTAAAAAAAGTCGAAGGAGAATTGGTAGGTGAGGAAATCGGGCATTCAATCCATGCTTTTTGACCAACTGACTGATTATCTGCAGTGATTTTATTACTCTGCTAGTACCTAACCAAAGCAATAAGAGTTAAATGGTGGAATAACTGAGTAATAGGAATTCTTCAGCGAAGGACAGTCCTGTACCCTCATTAATTCAGTGAAGCTCTGAAAATGCCCATGGGTCCATAGCACACGCTAGCGATGTGGTGAAGTGAGCAAGCTTTGATGAAGTCAAATCCGAGCACATAAGGCTTCAGGTCCCTGCGCACCTGTCCAGCCACCTCTCTCACCACATCCCGCCCATTCCTGGGCTCCAAGGCTGAATGAGTTGCTTTGTTTGGTAGTCTTCCTTCCTCACTCCACCGCCACATTTCTGACTCCCACGTGTCTCTCAAAGCCCCCTCTGGGCATACTCTTCGCTCTCGCCCTCCACCATCCCTGGTCTAGATTGCTCCCCAACCACACCGTGTCTCACTTATCTAGTCATGTGGGACCAGATGTTATTGGACATTGTATCTGAGTGCTAGTGACATGCCTATCACAAGGTAGATGCTGGGTAAATGTTTCCAGAATAAATGAATGAATGAGGAGGTCAAGTTTGTCCCTGAGATTGAAGCTGAAAGCCCATTCAATTCCAGATTAAGTAGTTGACAGATTTTGGTTCCAAAGAAGGCAGGTGATCTGCAGTTTCTAAGCAGCAGAAAGTATACTGCTGCTGGTTAAACAACCAAGCACCAAATGGGGCTCAGAAAATCCTGTGTCACCAGTTTTGTCATTCTGACACCCCAGCCCACCTGTTGTGTAACCAGAGACCTGGAAGGAGCAGGGCCATCCCAAGAGTAAGATTGAGATGGGAGTGGTCCACACTAGTGGACTGGCTATGGAGCCTATAAAAGTATTAAAATACCGACTGAAGGTTGGACTACTTCTATTATCACCAGTTCCATTTGTAATTGACGTCAGTGATAAGATACTCCTCCCCCTCAGAGACAGCCTCACTGCCTTCTCCCACCAGGACGCACCCCAAGCACCAGTGCAGAGCTGTGCAGAGCTTTAATCGTGCCTCTCCAGGCAGAGTACAGGCTACTTATCTGCTCTTCCTATAAGCTTGGGACCCTCAAAATTTCCTTTTCCATCATATTGGTAACGTCATAGTGACCTTCCTAGGGCCCTGCCTGTCCCTTCTGAGGGCCTCTACATCCCTCCTTTCAGAGTCAGGGAGGCATCCAGAAGGGCCCGTTGGCTCTGAGGAGCCTCTCTGAGTGGAGTCGGAATCTGAGTGTTGGAAGCGGAGGCTGTGGTAGAGCCAGGATCTCTGCCCCTGTGCGTCTGCCTAAGGGGAGCAATGTCTCAGCGGCGGGGAGAGGGTGAGGACGTGCTTCTAGTCATCTGTTTACTAGCACGTGTGTAACTTGTAGAGCTCACTAAGTGAACACATCCTTCTGAAACACCTTCCCTCCCCTTGCGCTGAATGGAGTTGGAAAAGATTTCAAAAGCTATAGAATGGCAATTGGAAAACTTTTACTAGGCAATGTTTTGTATCAGAATTAGCAAACAAGTTAATGTGGTAATGTATATTGATATCCCGTCTCGTGTGGTGATACCAGTATGTCACTCATAAATAGCAGCTGTAAGAATGAGCACCTACTGGAGGGCTGCTCTGATCCCTCCCCTGGAACCCCGTGTGCCTCTAGAGCAGCATGTGAATCCTGGGAGGTTGGTTGATGTTGTCATGTCTGTGCTGAGCTCAAGGGCAGACTTACCAGGTATAGATTAGGAGATCCACTGCCTTCAGGATAAAACCCGAGGACACCCTTCATGATGTGGGTTTTGTCACACCCCAACTTCCTGTCTAGGATCACACCACCACCATCCTCGCATTCTGGGCACCAGCTTCTCCAAGAGATGTCCACTTCCTCAGACAAGCTCTGTTCTCTCAACCTTCCCACCTTGCCCATGCGATTCCTTTGCCTGGAAGTTTCCATTTACCCCCACTCCCTCATTTACCGGAATATTTCATGACTAAGTTCTGGCATCTTCTCATGTAGGGGGCCTTTCTTTGCTCACTTCCCCAGATGGGGTCAGGTAGATGCACACTTTGTTTCTGTAAATCTATGTTGCAGCTAAATAACCTCATCTGTCTTCTGGCCCATGTTGTCCTTGTCCCTGCCTTCTACCCCTTTGTCTATTTCCAAGTCTAGAACACCTCCCCATGTGCTTCCTTCTGACCTCGGCTTTGCCCCTCCAGCAGAATTCTCTGGGGGGCTGTTTCTTCCGCTTCTCTCAAGGCTGACCACGTCTTGCTAAGCACTGTTCTTACAGTCCCTGAGAGCCACCACCAAGTTCAGGGCTGGTGCTGTGGTGAATCCGACTCAGAAATCTAGAGAAATCCACCCCTAAAGCCTTTTTTTCGACAAACAACACCACTATCAGCAGAAGAGTAGAATACAGTGGTTTCTGATTGCTGCTTTTTGGAGAATTTACCCAGGTATGTAATATATGTAATCAAATAGCTCAGCAATTTTCAACTGGTGTGCCACAAGAACTTTGAAAGCATGTAATACTCAACTATTTCATCAGAGGCACTGACCTCTTTTCCCTTACATTGTCAAATAAAAAAAATGACAACAGCCAACACAATAATAACAGTCCAGTGTGAATGAATTTAAATTATATCCATTTTTTGGTTCAGATTGGCAAAAGATACATATTTTTTGGTGTGCTGCAGAATTTTAGTAATTAGTTTATGTGTGCCATGAGATGAAAAAGGTTGAAAATCACTGAAATGGCTAAATACAAGTTGAATGTTGTTGTTTTTGTCCCCCAAAACTCAATGTATCTGACACTGCTTAGCTAATTTTCCTTTTTCTTTGTACCTTCGGGGTACCCTTGAATGTCTTGCAGCCCTGGTGCTTCAAGGGAAGAAGGCCCAGCACCCTTGGCTGGTCCTTGGCTGCCATGGTGGACACTCAAAGCTTAGCTCTTCACACCCTGGTGAAGGCTCCATGTCTTTGTCCTGACACTTGAGCATCTCTCTTCATGAAAAATAATGACCTGCTAATTTCATGGCCTAAAATTACCTCTTTCTCTCTATACTAGTGCTCTTTCTTCTTTCAAGGGAGAACAGAGAAAAAAGGAAAGACTGTGATGTTTTCCTAGTCTCTATAAAATGTCAGTCTAGCCCATGATTATTTCTTTTCAATGGGGAAAAACTTCATTCATCAACTTAGTTACTAATTCTTCAATTAACTGCTCCCTCCTCCCACTTTTTAAAATCATCAGTACCCAATTATTACTAAGCACTTCATGGCTAAGCCTGTTGTTTTATAATCCGTTTCATACACTTTTCCTTGACCATCATAAAAACAGTTGAACACAGGGTGACTTTTATAAAACCAGACATCCAGTGGTCACTTGCAGACTCATTTAGAGGCTCACAGGTGGGGATGAGGTAACAGTGCCTGTTAGAATCATGGGGAGCTTTTCAAAGTCTACTTGTTCACCCTCTTCTCACCCCACTTCACCCCTGGGTATACCGAAAAGTAGGAAAATGAAAATTTTACAAAGCTCTCTTGGTGGTTAAGAATCATGGTCAAGTTGGTTGCAGCTAGGTAGAACCCATCTGATATAGTTCATTTCACATGAGTTAAGGGAGTGGGATGGGGGAATTCAGCTGTGATGATTTGGGGACACTTCTGGAAGAGTTACATTTTTGGTTGGATCTTGAATAATAATAACGTAGCAGCAACTGGTATTTGTTCGAGCATGGGCCATGTGGAGCACTTCATCTATGTCATCACATTGAAAACTCATCAAACTCCTACTGTAAGGCAGATGGTATTATCCCATTTTTACAGACGAGAACAGTGGAGCTCAGAGAGGGCTGGTGCTTTGTCCAGAATCACACAGCAAGTGAACAGCAGAGTTGGTGCTCCACTCAATGTGGTCGCAGCTCTGACTGCTTCGATGTGTCAGAGTCAGTGGGAGGGAGGCAGCAGAGGGTCGTCGCATGGGGTAATGACAAGATAATTATTTCCTACCTGAGCAAAATCTTTGTGGAAGAAAGACATCTGGGCTCATAAGAAGCCCTAAAGCCAATTGTGGGCATCACTCTTAGGCTGGAAATTGTCTTTCTGTCTCTGAGAAGATGAGAAAGACCAAGTTTTTATCATCACGAATAGATGTGGTGCAATATTATCCACTTCCATTTTTCTAATTCCACAATTATAACTTATAATGACAGTCAATTAGTGGAGGTCAGAGGGACTTTAGGTCCCATGGAGTCCTGTTTCTTGTTGGACTCCCTCAGCGGGCAGGTTCATCTACTCAAGGAAAGGCAGCAGAGTGCAGAGCAGTCATTCTCAGCTGGGGGCAAATTTGCCTGCCGAAGGACCGGCAGCATGTCCTGACACATTTTTTGTCATCTTAAATGGAGAGTGCTTCTGGTATCAGTGGGTAGAGGCCAGGGATTCTGCTACACATCCTTCAGCTCAGAAGACAGCTCCTGCAGGTGCCTTCTTGCCTGTAAGCACAGTGCTGGGTGTGGCAGGGGTTGGGAGATCGGGGCTGTGTCCCAGCCCCTTTTCCTCCCTGCTTTCTCTCACTGCAGTGAGTGACTTGGCTCTGAGACAGCCTGGGACCATGTCCTGGGGCCTGTGCCCCGGAAGACCTCTCATGATGGCCTCGCTGAGACAGTTAAGCTTGAAGAGGCGGGGAGGGGAACGCATGGACCTAGAGCTGAGAAACTGGTTTGCAAACTTGTCCCGGACAATTGCAAATCAAAGAATGGGAAAATGGAGGGTTTAACTGCTAAATCTGTGAACTTAAGAGTTCTTATGTTTAGTAAATGTAGGCGTGATTTCAGTTCAACTCTCTCCAGACCAGTTACATGGAAAAAGCTTGAGCTCAGTGACAATAGAATCTTTGGAGGTCTGGACAGGTTAGCAGGAAAAACTTCCACACCTCACACATCTAAACTTCAGTGTAAATATCAGCACCTTGGAACCTTTGAGGAATTGGAATGTCTAGAAAGCCTGGATCTGTTTAACTGTGGGGTTGTTAATCTGAATGACTACTGAAAGTGTCTTCAAGCACCTGCCCCAGGTGACATACCTGGGTGGCTATGAGAGACAGTGGAGAAGTCCCCGACTCAGGTGCCAAGGTGGATGGAGTAGGTGATAAAGAAGAAGAAAATGGTGAGCAGGAAGAGTATGACAATGAAGGTGAAGTCAATGGGTAGGTAGAAGAATTTGGATGTGATGGAGAAGCTGATGAAGAGGATGAGGATGAGCATGAGGATGAGGAGGAGGAAGAAAGCCATAAAGGTGAAAAGACAAAGAGAACCAGTTAAGGTTAACATGCTTATTTACATGGCTTTAATATTTATCTGCTATTTTAAATGGCTTTATTAATTAGATTCTCTTGGATGATTCATATTAAAGAATTGTCTAAGAAGTATAAAACATAGAGCTCTCATTATGAAGTAAAGCAAGACCGGGATTTGCAAACTAGCGAGCTAGTCTACCTTTAGCCAGGTTTAACTGTAACTAAGGGGCTGTCTCTTTGCAATCAAGAACTCACCAAGCACAAAATAAGTGCAAGTAGCAAATTATTCAGAGACCTTTCCAACCTCTATCTGACCCTCTCGATTCATCTGCAGAAGTAATTGCCTGTGGAAATTGATGTGCTTTTATCTGTTGTGCTATTAAAGCACCGGTTGGAATGAGGCTGCGCAGACTACATTGGTAATGGGTTAGCACGGAGTGGGAGCTGACGTTTTGTTCGACAGATGAGAAGTACCTGAAAATAACCTCTGTCTCCCCTGTAAGGATTTTGCTTGTTAAGTGACATTCAGCAACACAGCAGAGTGTCAGTGTGGTATAGGAATGTGTGCTATTTTTAGCAGGATATTAAATGAGAGTTTGCAGGCTTTTCTTGTTATGTAATGGGGAGTGCGTGAGTGTTTTCTATTCCTTGATTTGGGGGGCACTTTCTGTGCCCAGGCAATTAGCCATCCAGCTTAAGAAGGAATGAGGGCATAGAGCCTACAGGAAATTTGGAGCTGAGTAGTAGTCATTTCCATCAAAGCGTCCCGTGCATCAAGGTATAGTCAGCTGCTCCTCTTGTTTCAGGGGGACAAGTTCTAACACCCCTAGTGGATGCCTGAGACCGTGGATAGTACCAAACCCTATATACCATGTACTGTATTTTTACCTATCTATAGATGCCTTTTCACAAAGGAAGCACTTCACAGTGTCTTGTTGGCATCCCGAATTGCCAGCATCACTACTCTTGCACTGTGGGCCATTATTAAGTAGAATACATACGACAGCCAGTCAGTCTGATGACTGAGACAGGCAGTAAGCAGAGTGCATGCAGAGTGGATGTGCTGAACAAAAGGACGACTCACGTCCTGGGTGGGATGGAGCTGGACAGCTCAAAATTTCATCACACTACTTAGAACAGAGCACAGCTGAAAACTTATGAATTCTTTATTTCTGGAATTTTTACTGTGGGTAACCATGGGGTCTGGAGAGCTTCCTTGGAAAGTAAAACCGCGGGTAAGGAGAGACTGCTGCATCACTAACCTCTGGGGTTGCTTTCTCAATGTCTCCTGGCCTTACTGCCATTGTTCTGTCTGGGTAGCTGCCTCCATAGCCTCTTTCTGCTTCTTCGTTGTGGCTCAGTATCTCCTTCCTACCTCAACTACGTGATTGGAGGGTTGGAACTTTCAGTCTCCCTCCCCCAGATGCTGCAGATTGAGTTCAGTCACCATTGGCCAATGATTTAATGAATCATGCCTACATAATGAAGCCTCCACAAAACCCCCAAAGGATGGGGTTTGCAGAGCTTCCATGTTGGAGACCCAGAACACATCCATGTGCCACTGTGCAGGAGCCTTGCCCTATGCAGCTCTTCATCTAGCTGTTGAGTCGTATCTTTTAGCATCCTTCGTAATAAACCAGTAATCCCTGGCTGAATAGCTCAGTCGATAGGAGTGTCATCCTGATAGGCTAAGGTTGTGGGCTTGTGCCCTGGTCAGGGCAATACAAGAATCCACCAATAAATGCATAAATAAATGCAACAACAAATCAATATTTTTTCTCTCTTCCTCTAAAAATCAATAATAATAAAACCTCAGTATTCTAGTGAATAAATGGGTTTCCTGAGTTCTGTGAGATACTCTAGAAAATTCATCAAACCCAAGAAGGGGGTCATGGAAACCTCTCATTTATAGCTAGTCAGAAGCACAGGTAACAACCCAGACTTACACCTGGCATCTGAAGTGGAGGGTAGTCTGTGAGACTGAGCCTTTAGCTTGTGGATTCAATGCTCTCAGAATTGAATCTAACTGGAGGACACTCAGCCTGTATTGGAGAACTGGAGGTAGAGTGTGGAGAAATCCCATCCACGTTCATTTGAGTCCAGAACCCTTACCTTCTACGACTGGACCTGAGCAAACTCATCTCTTTGGGACCATCTCTTCAGTGGTTACAGAGCAGCACTTACTGAGCACTCATGGGATGCAGAGGAAGGTGCCCCCGCAATGGCCCCACTGCACTTCCTGCACTCCAGAAAGTCTTCTATTTAATGAAAAGCACAAACTACATATCAGAGTGGGATGTATCCACTCAAAGCCAAGGCTAAAGGGACTAGAATCCAGGGGTGACTGATGGAGAGAAGTTAGCACTGGGTAGTTCAAGAAAGAAATATCAGACTTATTTCAGATCTACCCCATGCCAGCATTGTGATTGCATTTGTCATGTAAATTCATTGAATCTTCACTGAAACCTGAGCGGTGGAAATTATCCTCTTAGGACTTGGGTTAGTGTCAGGACCAATAATTCAAATCCAAGGTTCCTTCTCTTCAGAGCCTGAATAATTTTCATAATTTCATGTTGCTTCCCAACAAAACAGCTGACTCACCTGAGTATTCATTTAATGTTTGTGGAATTAAGAACTTGGGGATAACCTAACCACTCTGCTATTAATCCTTGTTATTATTTATTGAGCTTTTATTATGCACCAGGTACGGTGATAAACATTTTATATATATTATCCCACTTATTAAAAATAAGCTATAAGGTGATTAGCTCATTATATGGGATGAAATTAGAGAGGGTGAATGATTATCTCGTGGTTGGTAGTAGAACCAGGATCCCAAATTGCAGCTTTTTGTTCCCAAAGTGCACTCCTTGTATTCCCCCTGCCATGGCAACGAGCAGTTAGTTACTTCCTTTCTTCCCATCATTACTACCCATTTCTTCCCAAGACTCATAGCTGTGGATTTCAAGTCACAGGACATGAGATTTTAAAAGTTAGTCGCCAGTTGCCATGCCAATAGAGACATTATCCTCCCACGCACTCCATCATCATCACGTTAGAATCAGCAAACACAGTAATAGCAGCGAAGACCAAGAACACTGCAGTTGCTGTCATGAAGGCCGTATGAAATACAATAAAGGCTGGTGTGGTTCCCAGGCCCGTGCCCTCCCTACAACCAACACCCCTCCTGCTTACCCTTCTTTAACCCTTCCTAAGCCATGAGTAACTTCAATCCACGAGTAAGTAGTCAGTAGTTCAGCCAAAGTGTCGAAGATACAGCATTTATGGAATGCTGAGACTTCTTTGAAGGCTTTTGTGTATCATGAGCTTGGTTTAAAATAGCTCTCTCTGGATTCCAATATTTTCCTATAATGATACATTTTGAGTCCATTTATGTAATGAGAAGCCCATAGTCACCATTCGGGGTAGGCGTTTGAGGTTATTGTCTTAATGAAACGTTCTCTGATGTGTGTGTTCTTGACAGTTGACTCCAGGGCAATTAACTGAGAGAGAAGATAACATGAAGGGTCTCTATGTTCCAGCTCAGTAGTCTGGGTACTTATACACAGTATCTCGTTTAATTCCCTCAACAACCCAGGGAAGTGAGCATGTGGCTTTCCTTCTGTTGAGTTGACAGGAACAAAGGGAAAAAGAAATAATTTGTTTCTGGCCACACAGCTCTCAGTGGCTGAGCTGGAATTTGAACCCAGGCAAGTGTGACTTTAAGACCTCATCTTTCTTTCCTTCTCAGGAGATAATAGGTGGGTGCGGAAGTCACTGGGCTCACCTGTCAGGATTTGCTGGGCTGCCCTTAACATAGAAAAGAGAAGAGTCCACTTCTTAGCTCCTCTGTCTTGGTAGACCCTTCTTGCCGTATCTCTTGGAATGAAAGTGAGAGGGTGTGTCTGGACTGCTTTGAGCTCTCAGTGCCAATGTTGTGTGTGCTCATGACCTTCCCCCACCAAACCCATCTGACTCGATGAGAAGCTCATCCTAATCAGCAGGCTAATGGGAAATTAAGGATCATAAAAGACTGCTGATTTTATTTTAAGGGAAATTTATATTAAAAAAGAGTTTCTTTTTTTTCTTTAAAAGAAATGAAGTAATTAAATCTCATTAAAATAAGTAGCAGTTAGGCATAATTTCAACAGATACTTTATTTCAGGCACTATTTGATTTAAAAGCAGCGATTGGAAAGGGCTTATACTGCCTCAGTTTTTCCTGTTGGTCCCTAGGAGATCTGGGCATGGCAAGATAGCCAGGGTATGAACAGAGTTGAAAGAAGAAGAGAAGGAGAGAGACAAAAAAAGAGAGAGAAAATAATTTATATTCTATATTGAGAAAATGGGCTCTTTCTAAATAAGCTACATTTTCCCTTTCAATCTGCCTAAACCTACTCTCAGAAAAATAAATGGTGAATAATCCAGCCGACCTTGAAGAGCAAACCAATGTTTGTTGCCATAGAGTTTGGCAACCTATTCTGAAATAAAACGTGAATTGCAATAGAAAATAGAAAGTTGTAGTACCTGCTTCTCAAAGTTCCCAGCAGTAAGAGTATCACCTGGGAACTTGTTACAAATGAAAATTTTCAGGGGCATTCTGTGAAGTTTAAAAGGATGATCCTAAAGTTGATGGCACTGAGGATTCTTCCCCGTCGACTCCAGCCAGACCACCCTGCAGTGAATTCTCACAGTGGATGACCTTCTTGTTGACCCAAAGCTTTTAAGCAGTTTTCTAGGGCCTCACTTTAAAATATATACACCTAAGGATTACCACATCTTTTTAAGATGAAAGTCAGGCAAACAAAAATGAAGTGGGGAACAAACACCAAGCAGGGAGAAGAAAACTTAAAATATACAGGGTCTCGCTGAAATAATGCCATTGAGTGGGGTTGGTGGGGTATGTGAATGTCTTGTATGAGACGGACAGCAATTTGAACATTTCACCTAAATGTCATATGGTATGCTTGAGTGTGACATTCTTACATTACAGAACTACATGTTTATGATTTTGTAATAAAATATTTTTAATGTAATAAAAAGGCTGTGATTTGTGCTGGACCCTGTATTTATTGCTGATATCCTTAGAAAACAAGCGAATATATTACATTGATGAAACAGAACAAAATGCTATTGAAAAAGAACATTCAGAAAACAAAAAATTTCATGGAAATTGCAAGTATGATAGCAAATAAAAATTAAACAAAGAGGATAGAAGGTAAAAGTTGAAGAAATCTTTTATAAGATTAGAAAACTGGAGAGAAAGATAAGAAAATTAGATTAATCCCTGAGTCCAACACTTGAATAACAGGAGATCTGAGAAATAGAAGGAAAATTAAGAAGAAGAAACCATCAAAGAGGGGAGGGGAGAACATATGGACCACTGTAATTGAACAACAATAAAACAATTTAAATTTAAAAAAAGATAAGAAAAAAGATGAAATATAAATTGCAAATGCTAATTACATTGAAAGTAATGCTAATTTTTTTAAAAAAAGAAACCATCAAAGAGATAACCCACTAACTACGTGAGGTGATGGATGTTAACTAAACTTATTGTGGTGATCACTTTTCAGTATGTACATACATCAAATCAGTGTGTTATACACCTTTAACTAATACCATGTTCTATGTTTATATGGCATTAAAACTGGACAAAAAGAAGGGTCAGGGAAATCTTTTGCCAGGGTGACTTTGAAAGCATACCTCCATTTTTAAGAATTTTCTTTTCAGTTATTGTTTTTTTCCTGATTTGTCTCTTTTATCAATAGTCATTCCTCCTGTGTGTTCACTCACCTCATGCTTCTTCAGTCTTTTTCTGTAATTTGGCATAAGGGCCAGGAGAGATGTCAGGGAAGACATCTCTCAATGTGGCTGCATTCCTAGGGACCTGTCCTCTGTGACTAGCATGTCCCCATCATGGCCGAATGGAGTTTCCAGATGAGGAGCCAACAAAGGCCTCGTGGGCTTTTGCTGGGAATTAAGACTCCAGAAACAAACACAGGCTTAATGGTAGAGTCATTTAAATTTGATTTTCATGTATCATCAGGAACTTTGCAAGAAAAGTTGGTTTGGATAGACCCATAAAGAGGGCAATCATTTTTTTATTGTTACAAAAAGGAAAAAGACTCATTTTAGTCCCTTCTATATCTTTAAGCTTTGAAACACTTGTGGAGGAGGCTATTTATTTATTTACTTATTTATTTCAACCTTCTCGAGCTTAGGGATAAATTATACTCTGCAAGGTTGTTAATTAGAAGTTAGAGTGCATTTTGCAATGGAAATAATTTTACAAATAATGGCCAGCTTGCTAGAGGAGCCAGATGTCTACCTAACCCACTGATTAGTAAAGTCTACTGGTGAGGTTCTAACAGCTCTGCAGAAGCTGGCCTCCTAGAGTGCCAGAGATGCCCTGCTAACTCAGAGACGGGTTCTTCCCTCATCACTTCCCTTCGGTAGCAGGCAGATTAGGTGCCCATCCAGCTTCTGGGCCGTGAAGTAGATGTCCCAAAGGGAAAAAGATGAGGGAAGGGGCAGGAGTGTGGCTGATGAATCTAGAGTCTGGGGAGCTCAGAAGAATGGGGAGCTAGACAGCAGGTTCAGTGTAAGTGAGAATAGCAAGATGCTAGGACCTGTGGCCTGTTAAATACACCCCTTGAGTCTCTCTTCCACCAAAGATACTAGGGGTTGAGCTACCTACTTCCTCTTCCACTGCTGTTGTGTAGACTAGGGCTGCCCTCCAACCTGGGTTCATAGAATAGAACAATCTCTCAGTTTCCCTTCTCTCTTACCTTTTGAGAAAATGTGAAGAATTTTGTTCCAAGTGACAAAAGAAAGCTGACTAGAAATAAAAAGTATCCTTACTCTGCTTTACCCCACTTTGATCTGCTGGAGAGAGAAGAGGAGAAGAAGAAGAAGTAGGGGCAAGGAGAGGAAGGAGGGAGGAGGGGGGAGAGTGGTCAGGAACGGAGGGGAGAGAGAAGAGAAAATTTCTTTGAAGGGCATAAATTTCCAGGTGGAAAGGCTTTATTGAAAGCCTAGCATAATGGATAAAAAATGAACCACAGCAAAAGGTCCATTATTCTGAATTTTTAGATCATTGAAGAAGAGTTTCTAGAGAGAAAAAAAACCAAGTTCAATTTGAAGGATGAAAGATCTGAATGCTTTTGACTTCTCAATAGCAAAGGAGCACAGTGGAGAAATGCTTCCAAATTCTGAGAGAAATGATTTCTAATCTGGAATTCCACACCCACAGCACCAAGCTATTAATTGACTTGAAGAGTAAACATTAGTTCTCAAAAACTGTGCTCCCATATGTCTTTTCTCTGAAAGCTGTTAGAAAATGCCTTCTACTAACAAAAAGGGGTAAACCAAGGGGCAGGAAGATGTGGGATACAGGCATTGGGATCTCGCCCGGACCCGAAAGGAAGGGACTTCCCAGGACGCCGGGCACAGCTGCGAAGCCACAGTTCGGAAGCCTCCAGGAGAGATTTCTTTACAGAAATGAAGTTGATAAACTCACTAATGTGTTTTGATATATTGAGAAGAGACATTGATCTGTGGGAGAGTTTGGAGTCAAATTGGCAATAAATAAACTAAACAAGAAAAAACAAATACCATTATTGGCTACCACAAAAAGAAAACATTGCAGAAAAGGAAAAGTAGCCACAGTACAGCACATGGCTTAGCTGTGATGGCATTCATTTATTTATTATAATGTGAATATAGGTAATTATCTAACCAATATGATGGTAGAATTATGTTAGGAGGGTGAGATTGGAGGTGAGGTAAGAAAAAGCTAAATTCTCAGAGGTCAATGGATAAGGCCTACAATTGAAATGTCTGGATATAGCTGTTTGGGCATGGTAATAAAATACAGAGATCAATAGCAAAACAATTGGCTAATACAATAAAAGTGGGTGCTTCTGCAGAATAGAAAATTGGGTGAAAAGAAAGATGGCCTAGGAGAATAAGAAATTTTTAAATGTCTTGGACAATTGGCTCTTTAAACTTTGTGTGTGTATTATCTATACAAAAACAAATACTAAATTTTAAAAAGGAAGACAAACTTTTGCCATTCTTCCCTCCAAATTCCACTTAATAATTTCCATTTAAGGGCCAGAGAATACTATCTCACTGTTCTTTGGATAAGACCTAAAACTCTTGATACGATATAATATTAACTGTAAACCACTCAAGTACAGAAATAACCCTCATATCCAAATCAGCATTTTGTCTCAGGTTGGAGAGGTCTCCTTCCTTCCTCCCCAAAATAGAAGGGCCAACTAATCCCCGTTTAGAGTCACACAAGGCTTCCTCTGCACCGAGGCTCAGTCGTGACTGTGATGTAACTGCTACACTCTCCCTCCCTTCCTCCCGCTCGCGTTCAGGTGTCTGCTCAGGTGGTAGTTTGAGTTACGCGTCTTCTCTCCCAGTTAGGTTGTATTTAAGGGCATAATGCTTTATATGTGAGACATCAGCGAGGAAATGTATACATGAAAAACACAACTTCCTTCGTATAAAATTAGAGAAAGGCCCTGGTGGGTGGCTCAGTTGGTTTGAGTGTCATTCCATACACCAGAAGGGTGTGGGTTCGATTCCCAGTCAGGGCACATTCCTAGGTTTCGGGTTCAGTCCCCAGTCTGAGTGTGTACAGGAGGCACCTGATTGGTGTTTCTCTCTCACATCATTATATGTGTTTCTCTCTTTCTCCTTCTCTCCCTCTCTTTCTCCCTCCCTCAAATTAATGAAAGCATATCCTCAAGTAAGGAATAATTAATAATAATAATAATAATAATAATAATAATAATAATAATAAATTAGGGAAGGGGCATGGAGAACAGAATCATCTGTTTTTAAGAATCATAACATTTGTGATAACAATGACAATGGAGTAAGGCCCTCCTGAGGATCCTGGACCTCCCAGAGGCTCAGAACCAGACTGGGACGGGAGCAGCCCTGGGCCGTGAATGACATGGTAGCCCTGCTGTAACTGTGACCAGGACCATGGTCTCAGACCTGCGCCTGGTTCTCAGATTATTAACAAGAGAGCTATTCTTTCTGTATTGATTTGGTGTAACTATTTTTTATGCTTAAGATTAAATTATTTTCCCGGCAGCCATCCTGCAGAAAGCACCTGTACTCCTCATGCGTGACCTCTGGCTGATCGTGGACCAGAAAACAGAGCCGAGGCAGGACTGCCATTGGGGCTGATTGGGGTGGGGTCAGGCGGACTGGGCACGGGCAGCCACCTGGGCCCTGGGAGGCTGGTGCTGAGCCCACTCGGTGACATGACTGGGGCGGGGGAATAGGTGCTTGGCCCTTGTAGTGTATGATGCTGTTTATGAGCTCAGAAGAGCTGACGTCTACATTGTTCGGGCTTTGACGATTGCTTTTCATCTGCCTCCTTTTGTTCAGGTTGACACCACTCCCTGGTAGCTCTTCAGAGCTGGTGGCACTTTGTGATCCTCATTTACGATTCTCTTCAGGTAGATTTGCGTCCTGTTTTTCAGGCAGCCATCCCCAGCAACTGCCGAGCAGACCAAACCGAAGATCGCCCTCCCTTACTTCCAGGTCCAGGGCTTCCTCTCAGTCTCTCTTTTTTCCCTCCCTTCATCTGTCAGTTAAGCCTAAGATTATTTAAAAATAATGATATGGCCCTGGCTGGTGTGCTCAGTGGATTGAGTGTGGGCCTGCGAACCAAAAGATCGAGGTTCGATTCCCAGTCAGGGCACATGCCTGGGTTGCAGGCCAGTTCCCAGCAGGGGACACATGAAAGGCAACCATACATTGATATTTCTCTCCCTTTCTCTTTCCCTTCTCCTCTAAAGATAAATAAATAAAATTAAAAGAAATAATGATACAGTGTGTTCATACCATGGGGAAGTATTCGTCAATAAAAAAGAATGAACTATCGATATATGCAATGAGGTAGATGGATCACAAGGCTATTTTGCTAAGTGGAAAAAGCCAGTCTCAAAAGATCATGTACGGTATGATTCCATTTATATACCACTCTTGAAATGACATAATTATAAAAAAGAAGAGATTAGTGGTTTCCAGGGGAAGTGTGAGTAGCACAAGGGAGGTTTCTGTGATAACAGGACAGTTCTCTGCTCTGAATGTGGTGCTGGTTACCTGAATCTGCACATGTGATAAAATGACACAGAGTTATATGCATACTTTAGAGCAATGCAAATCTTTTGGTTTGGATATTGGTCTCATTGTTATGCGGCATGTAGTCAATGGGGAAACTAGGTGAGGGATTTATAGAATCTCCCTGTATTATCTTTACAACTTTCTGTGCATTTATAGTTATTTCAACATAAATTTTCTTTCTTAAAAGGAGAAATGAGTTATTGTTCATACATGCAACAATATGGATGAATCTCAAAATAATTAGGCGGAATGAAGGAAACTAGTCAATAAAGTACAGAAATATAAAGATGAATTGGACTACCTTAAAATTAAAAACTTTAATGGTGCAAAAACAATACCATCAAGAAAGTGATAAAACAACCCACAGGATGTGAGAAAGTATTTGCAAATCGTATATCTAATAAAGAATCGATACATATAAATAAAATTCTTTATATGTATATATATAAAACACTTATAACTCAATAATAAAAAGACAAACAACCTAACTGAAAAATAGGCAAAGGTTTGAGCGAACTTTAAAATGTGTGTGAAACTCACAAATCTGACAAATATTTGCTGGGTGCTGGTAGAGTGTCAACTCGCGGAGATACAGTGGCAAGGAAAAGATGGGCCCAGTCTTCAAGCAACTCATACTTTGTCAAGAAAGAAGCACATGCTATATGAGCTCTGTAGACATGGCTGGGAGTCATGGTCGCCCTTGTGGGGAGGTTTCCCGCATGGGTGGGCTCTGGAGTTTGGCATTCCAGGCCAATGGGAGGTAGAGGTGGAAGGTGGGGTTTTGCGATGGCATTATGGTTGTCCTCCATGACACCAATGTAAGAGCAGCAGCAGGAGCACAGAGTATGTTCTTGCTACATCTCTGAGGGAATCTGATTTTATTCTCACCACATTAAAGCCACGCTTCCCCCCCAGGACTCACATGACAGTGAAATGGATTGCTGTATTAACATCCTGAACAATAAGTGCAAAGCAAAGATAGAACTTCCTTCATCCCCCTTGGCAGACTGGCTATGATTTATTTATTTGTGATTACGCATTCCAGGTCTGTCCTTCTGCTACACTCTTTGCTATGTGAGGGCCAGGACTGAGTGTCTCATTCACCTTCCTGTCCCTGGCAGGCAGCATGGTGCTGGGCACGTGCCAGGGTTTGATAAACATTACTTGCTGGTAGGTTCAGATCTGGGTTGATGTGGAGCTCGTAGGAACACGTCTGACCTTAGCCATGATGGCCTTAGCCATGGCTCACACTTTCTGTGGTTTTACAAGTGAAGCGGTCTAGCTGTACCCACCTCCATCCCCCATTGCTCTTGTCCTAGTTCTGGGCCCAGTCAGGTCAGCTGGAGTCCACCCTGGCTTTGTCCTGCTGGTCTGGTGTTAGGAGACTCTTCTTTGTGGTCTACTCCCAGAGGCTCCTGGGGTGAGGTTCTCGTGGGAAGGTCAGGACAGTCTGTCCTGGAGAGGGCAGCTCTGGCCACTGGCCTGCTTTGGACAAGGTGGGCATTCTTGGGCCCTGGTTCAGGGACCACTCATGTGTCATTTCTTCTCCTCTTCCTGTCTCTAGCACTTCTTTATGCCACCATCTTCGGGAATGTGACAACCATTTTCCAGCAGATGTATGCCAACACCAACAGGTACCATGAGATGCTCAACAGCGTTCGGGACTTCCTGAAGCTCTACCAGGTGCCAAAGGGATTGAGTGAGCGAGTCATGGATTATATCGTGTCCACCTGGTCCATGTCCAGAGGCATTGACACGGAGAAGGTAAGGAGGGCGACAAGCTCAGACAAACCACTTATCTGCTAGCTTTCCTGGGGAGACCTGGGTGCTCTCCTGGGGCACTTGTTTTCATACCTGGCTGCACATCAGAATTCACCTGGGCAGTTTTGTGTGTCCAGGTCCTACCTCCAGAGATTTCGATGACTTTCAGATCAGCCTTGCTCAAAGACTAGCCATTAACAGCCATGATTTAGAAAATTGGAAAGTCAGGGCATGCCTCCTGGAGAAAAGAGGAACTGGAAGTCTAACTGTCCAGGGTGGGATTTCCCAAACGTATGTGATAAGAATCAGGGCCACCCTGGGTGAGGTCACCAGTATCACTGATACTCTTCCTGCCTCAGGGAAGGCTGGCACAAGGCGGCTTAGCACTGCTACTGATCCTCTGTTTATTCGGATTTTCAATATTTTGCTCATCATGGACTTTTTGCATGAATTTTTAAAAATATTGCATTAAATAAACTATGATTTATCTGGATTACTGACTTTTTAACATCCCCTTCAGTTTCGTGCCCAAGGCAGTTTTGTGACCTCACTTTAGTCTTGGTCCTGAAAAGAATCTCGTGAAGTGATCATGCAAAGAAGATTCCCAGCCTCCACCCCAGACCAATGGAATGAGAATCTGGGGGAGGGTGTGGAGAGCCCGCAAGCCTGCATTTTCACAAGTGACCCTATTCTTCAGAGAGGGCCGGGAAATGCTGAGCAAGGGCGTGTGCCTTCCCCGTCAGCTGACGGGAGCAGAGCTGCACGTAGCCACCTCCCTAGGCATCAGTTTTTTTCCACCTGGAGGATGAAAGTGGCCACAGATCCCTGTTGTTTTCTACAAGTTGCATTTGTTATTCCAGGTGCATTTCAATACAGTGAAGAAAATTTGGTGATATTGCAAAAACGAAGATAAGCGGACTTTCTATTATGCACTTGAGAATTATCTCCTTTTCATGTTTTCTGTATGCCAACATGTAACCCTAGGTCAGTTTTCCTCTGCTTTTCAGTCTTTTCAACTACACTTCTCCTTTTATCGTCAATTGGTAAGTACTTAGGGAATACCAATTCCTTTCCTTGTTTGAATGAGGAAAACAAAGATAACACTACTGCAAAAAATGCCTTATGACACATTCGGAGCCAAATTCAGCTGGCTTTGGACAGCTCTTCATGCTCCTAGTCTTCCTCCATTAGAATAGTCAGTTGAGAGTTGACTGTTCAAAAGGAAAAATTGAACTAAACTTAACCGATCCAAATTTAAAAGGAACAATACTTTGGTTTGGTTAAGCACCTTCCATAATAACAACAGTGACATCACACCGACACGGCAGCACCAGCTACAGTGACTTGAATGTGCGTTAGGCACAAAAATTTACTGCCCTTCTCCGCGCACCTGGTCCTGTGTTCCCGCTTCACCGAGGCTCCACTACAACCCTGCTGCTATTTCTATTGAAAGGGATAAGGACACAAAGGCCCAGTTAATTTTATTAACTGCCCTGGGTCACAGAGTTAAGAATGGCAAAGCTACCCTGGCCGAGTAGCTCAGTTGGAGCATCGTCCAAATATGCCAAGGTTGTGAGTTCGATCCCCAGTAAGGACACATAAAAGAATCAACCAATGAATGCATAAGTGGAACAACAAATGGATCTCTCTCTCTCTCTCAAATAGATAAATACACAAGTGAAGAAATAAAAATTTCTTTAAAAAAGAAAAGTTGAATAAATAGAAAAACATACCTTTCTTTAAAGAAAAAAAAACAAAAAGAAAAATGGCAAAGCCAGGATTTAAACCTGGTTTTTCTGACTTCAAAGCTTATGCTTTTCCTACTGTCACTTTTTGAAAATTGAAAACATGTACCGGAGGGAAGGACGAGTCCAGACAGAACTGCCCAGTCTCTCAGACAGGCAGGGCGTTGGTGGGGCAGGAGAGTCCCTGGCTGTGCCCTTTGTTTCCACTCTGCTCTCTCAGCAAGGCCTCGGGTTCTGTGGGTGCCTGAGAGCTGATGGAGCAGAAAGGAACTTTGATCTCTCAGCCCCAGGGCTCCTTTTCCCAGGGGCCAGGATGCCTTTGGAAAGCTGGTTGTGGGAAAGAAGGCCCTTCCCCACCCTCATGGCAGGGCTGAACTGGGTGGCTGCCTGAGGGAGACAGCACTGTCGGCATTGGCCCTTTTTCCCCTCCTGTTGTCTCACGACCCTGGAGGGCTTTGGGAACTGCCCCAGGTTCTGATCAGGGGGAAGACGGGATAATGTGGCATCTCACCACAGAGCCTGGCCTGGTGCGGCTGCTCTTCCTGGCTGGCAGCTGCTATGGAGAGGATTAGTCCCATGGACCCATGCCTCTCCGTGGGTCCCTTCTCCTCCATTCTGCATCAGAATGGTCAGTGATGACCAAGGGATCCGGGCCTGGGCTATGTGGTGGTGGGGTGACAGTGCTGTGTTCATTCAGTTTACCATTTATTGGCTGGTGACCTTAAGCATGTCACTTGTCCTTCTGAGTCTGTGACCTGGAAACTAGATGACTTTTATACTAAAGCCGACCTCCAAGGCCCTTTGGGCTCTGACCCTTTGGATGTCAGAGCCTCCGTCAGGCCGAGCCATTGTTCTCCTGGGTGGGGAACATCAGAAATGAGAGTCACGTGCACTGAGCACTGGGTGTGCCAGCTCAGGGGACCCTCAGAAGAGTTCTGTGTTCCAGTTCCAAAGTGAAGACTTGGGGAAAAGCTAAGCATTGCTTCAAGTTCCCGTGACTACTGAGTGTTAAACCAGGAATTGGATCCAGATCCGCCCACCCCTAGAGCCTGTTTTCTCAGTCGTGCTGCTGTCCTGCCCAATCTGAGGTGGCTCCTGGAGCTTCTGGGGTGACATCTCCCTGTGGCCTTCGAGGCCTCAAGGACTAGCATGGGTAGTCTCTTCTCAGCACCAAGTAAAAGGAAACGTGGCCCATTTCAGGGCCTTGAGCTGACACCCTCCCTCAGAGACAGGAATTTGGGGTCCCCTAGCCTGCACAGTATGGAGGCCAGAGAAGGAGACTGGAGAGGCCCGATGGCCATGACAGTCCGTGATTTCCACTCCACGGTCCCTCTCCTCCTCACACAGGCTTCCCAGTGGCTCTGAGAACAGAGCCCATGAATAAAATATTGTCACCATGCCAGGGTCTTGTTCACTAGCAGCCTCTGCCAGCCAAGTCCAGCCAGGGGAAACCACCTATTTAAAGGTGAACTTGAAAGAATAAATCTTAGCTTCGAAACACTGGGCACAGTTTTGACATGACATGTGAGCATTCCACACTCCCTTGTGTTCTGTTTGGAGAGAAGAGGATCCAAATTAAATTCACATTTTTACAGAAGTCTTGTTTTTAATGAGCTTTAAAGAGGAAAGTATTAGCAAACACTCCGCCCAAGCACTGCTAGTCTGAATCTTCCTCCGTCTCTGCCAGCCTTCCATCCCCTCTGCTGGAGAGCATGCCGGCTGCCTCAGCATCCCGCAGCCCCAGAGCAAGACTGCAGAGGGAGGGACTGGCATTTATCGAGTCTCCTGCTAGGACCAGGCACTGTCTCGAGGAAGGGTGCTGGGAGATGCAATTTTATTTAATCCTCATCAGCCAATGTGAGCAATGTGCAGTTTACAGGAGACATCAAAGGGTAGAGTAGTTAAATCACTTGGAGAGGAAGGAGGTGGAGTTTCAACGGCTTGCCCTCTTTCCACTGCCACGCCTCCGTGCGGAGCGCAGGGGCACCTGAGCCGGGTGGGATGTGAGCGAAGCTGTCAAGGTCAAGCTGAGGTCTGGGCTGGGTTTTGAAGGAAACTGCAGGGTTTCCAAAGTCCATGGTGAGCTGCAGGCACAGAGGCAAATGGCCTGGGCTGAGGCAGAGAAGCAGGGATGGGGAAGAAACCAGCACACCAAGGAAATGTCCTCACTGGACGTGGTTGATTTTATGCCCTCAGCTCTGTTCCCAGGCTAGGGTGGGAGAAGGGTTAATTTAGGAACACTCCTAATTTCTCAGAAAAAGTCCACCTGGGGCCTTACTGTGTTACTTAGTACGTAAGTAAGGGGCTATGCCATGCTTTCATGACAAAATTTTGTGCAGGGAAATATTTCTCCCACTAGAGAAGGCTGAGAAAGTTTTTTGTATTTGAAGCATGAGACCCGCATGGCCTCCTGCAGTTCCCATTTGCTTTGATTTCCTAAATGCTGAAAAGCAAATCACAAGCCCATTTTTTGGGGGGGCAGCCACGTGATGTAAGAAGTGGTTAGTAACTAAACTAGGCTCTGGGGTCCAGCTACCTGGTTGAAGACCCCAGCTCCGCCATTTCCTGGCTGTGCCACTTTAGGCAAGCCGGTATCTTCCCCGTGTCTCAGTTTCCTCATCTGCAAAATGGTACAATAGTAGCCCTTCCGTCCTAGGGTTTATGTGAGGATTAGATGAGCTAATGCTTGAAAATGTAAAATCACAACTCTCCCTGACTTTCCTTCTCTTTCTTTACTATTCTTTTTAGCACTTACCGTGAAATTATTTTGCGTATTGTTTGTCTCCTCCCACCAGACGTTAAGTTACACGAAGGCAGGGATTCTGTCTATTTTGTTCACTGCTCCATCCTCAGAACCTAGAATGGTTCCTGGCATAAAATAAGATGCTGTCAAATAAGTACAAAATGAATGAACCACTCTAAACTACTTAGCAATACATGGCACACAGTAAGTGCTTAGTAAATAGTACTTATGTCTCTCTTTCAATCACACCCATAGTCCGGCCCTCTGCAGATTCTCGGCTCCATCTTCAAAATGTGGCCTGAATGTGATCACTTCTCACTGGCTCCACTGCCAGCATTCCCGTCCAAGTCCCTTAGGCTCTTAGGTCACACCTGCAGGAGTGACCTAAACTTGATGTCAGAGGCTCATGGGGAGGCCAAGGGAGGCCTCAGCCCAGTGACAGTGTCCAGGTTCTTGTCTCCACGTGAGAGGATTTGAGAACTAGACAGAAAAATTCAGTGAAGCACAGAAGTTTTATTAAAGCGAAAATACACACTCAGAGAGGGAGTGCATCACTCTGGGGGTGTTGGGGGCTGGGCTTATATTTGGGTTAGTGGGAAGGAACTCCTAAAGGTGTGGGACTGGGCGGAGTGGAAGCAGAGGGGATGAGGCACCACCTTTCCAATGGGAAAGGGAGTTTCTATCCTTATTTGGTCTTTTCTGAAACTGCATGGTGTTGGCGCATGATGGGTACAGGTTTCTCTGCAATGCTAATGATATTACAATGGAATTGTAACTGACCGTAGGTCACCTTTTGGGGTCAGGATGCCTGGCCCAGCTGGACAGAACTGGACCTTATTTGTCTCCGCAGTTTTCCTTGCAAGCTGTTTCCATACAGAGGGGGTGGAGGGGGGCCCAGCACCCCAATCTGGCTCTCCTGCCACCACTTGACTCCTTGTCTCCATTCTCACTCTCTGAAAGTCAGGACCCTCTGACTCCATTCTGTAGCTGCAGTGATCCCCTAAAATATAGTTCAGGTCCTGTCACCTCCCCGCTGGAAATCCTCCAGTGTGTCCTCATCACACTCAGAATAAATCACAAGCTTCTTTGCATCCTTGAATGTCTCTATAAGCTCTCTTGCTTGGCGTTCTCCCAAAACCTCGTCCACCCCTTTCCCCTCATTCACTGGCTATCGCTGCGGTCTCCTCACAGCCTTAGTTATTCTCCTGGAATGTTCATTTTTCACAGGGCTCCCTCTGACAAGTTATGAAGGTGTCAACTTAAATGTCACCTCCTCAGAGAGGCCTCCCCCAGCTATTTAGAGTCCCACATTCTTCCAGCCCCCTGCTCTGGGGACCTGCTTCTGAGCAGCTAACACAGGTTTTCATGGTCACTGCCTCCCATCGACAGTAAGCACCACAAGGCCAGGGACCGGCTGTCTTGTCCACCAGGGCTGTGGGTGCCGTCTGTCCTCGAGGAGTGGAAGAGGGATATGCCTCTGCCCCCAGGTGAGAAGCAGCGGTGAGCTGGAGGCCTCAGTGAGGAGCGCCCTGACACTCTTCCTTCCCCTGCTTGGCCAGGTCCTGCAGATCTGCCCCAAGGACATGAGAGC